>CAJNYU010001385.1:0-93429 GCA_905331475.1 Rotaria socialis | reverse complement strand
ACCTCGAATCTTGGACCATTCCTTCGCCCATGGTTCATGGCACGCCTTGTTGTCGCACAAAATGTAAATGGCATCCACTTTTGGTATGCCGTGAATGTCATTTACAAGGCTTTGTCCTAATACTCCCGATGAAATTATGAAGGCCTTCCCATCATCAATCTCATTGAGGAATTCGACACACTGCTCTGGTGTCGTGCACACCTTCACGTCAATGACCACTGTGCGTAGTTGTGCCAGTGTGTTTCGGTAATCGTCATTGCTTTCGTCGATGTTGCCATCAACCCAAATGACCAGATAATTTTGAGCCATGCGACGCCCTGATGGCATTGTAGCAGCTAATTTTCTTCCGCTCATGTTGTGTGCGTGTTGTTGTTTGATAAAAGGCGAAAATTGTGAACGAATTTTTGTTATTTATACGTAAATTACTGTTTCTATTTCTATTTCTATAGTCGGTACCTTTTATTTTTTTTCTCGATTTTTCGACGACATATAATCTGAGTGTTTTTTTTTGTTTCGTTGACACAGCAAGAAACTTCGCCTGGTTTCAAAATTGAAAATACAGTAGTCAGTAAACAAAGGAACGAACAAAAAATTCCAACATTGCTATTCTTTCCGGCATCGATTTGTTTTTTCATCTAGATGAAAACTCAAGTGACATTATATTTGATGTCTCGTCTACCTCATTGTTTATTCTGCTCTTTTTGGTAAGAACGAAAAAATTCTAAGATTTCATTCATTCATTCATTTATTTTTTCATTATGAGTGTGAACTATTCCTGTTGAAATGAACGAAGGCAACAAGTTACCAATTATGTTTCTCATCGTTTTCTTCTTCAGCTCAATCTCAAATTAACAATGTGAAGAGAAACTATCCAAAAGCAAATTCATGCAGAAATTTTGATTTCAAGGTTAATCAAACGTTGGTGCACGTTTTTCTCCAAAAATAAATCTATCAATTAGAAAATCAATAGAATTGTTGGTTATCATTTACCACAAATCATCACCCCCAGATTTCACCTCCACATCATATCCCTACTGGTAACCAAATAGGGATTTTGTTTTTGAAAATAAGATGCGCCGTATACATCATGATTCAAGACCATATTCAGTCGTGCTGAAAATTTTTCTGCCATCAAAGCTAGGTGGTGCCACAAAAGTCACAGTACCAGAAAACACATTCTGGTGACCTGATAGACAAATATCAAACAGAGAGATACCAGTAGAGAGATAAGATTGAGTCGGCTTTTAGGATTCTGATGACCAGAATGTGTGTGCTGGTAGTGCTGTTTTCGTGGCACCACCTAGCTTTGATAATAAAAAATTTTCAGCAAGGTAAAACATGATGTTCAATCATGATGGTTCCAACATATCTTACATTCAAAAAAAAATCCCTAAATCAAAATCCCTATTTGTTCATCAGTAGAGATAATATTCTTTTCATTCTTCACAAATAGGGATATGATTTAGGGATGAAATCTGGGATGACGATGTGTGGTAAGTGATAGGCATTCATCATTAAAAAAAAGTAAATCACCCCAGACAAAGAAAAAAACATCGTTAAAGAACGAATACATGTCGAAGCTATTTTATTATGATTTGTTCGTTTCTGTATGTGTGTGGTCGGTGAAAATATGAAGTTAGAGTATTTTTACAAAGCATTGTTGAATCCAGTGACAAATAGTTATACTACCGGAGAATATCAATAGAGTTATAATGAAATTAAAATGAGTGTTGTTTTCGACTTTCACAACTCGATGTCTACAGCAGCTAATAATGATAACAGACAGAGTATTAACGAGTGAGATAAATCGTTACGCTGAAGAAAAGTATTATTAATGCATACTAATTACTGCAGTCTCTCAAATATAAAAATTTCATTCTTGAGAATATCCTTGTAAGGAAACAACGCCATTTCTTGTATTATTATTCTTTGCAATTTTCGTTTCTTTCTCGCATTGTTTATTTTTTCGTTCTGGTGAGAAAAAGATCTCGGTTATTTTTGGTTATGAAAATGAATTAATTCTCCAAAAGTTGATGAAGACAAAAAGAAAGATTAAATTTTCATCAGAATACCAATAATATGTGTCTATCAATCTATCATCGGACAAATTTCATATAAAAATTCATGTAAACTCTGCCACTGATTAGGTAGTAAAATTTTCTTTATTGGCATAATTTTAAGTTTGAAATTTGATAAGTATAACGTATATATGATCTTTCACTGGATATTTTAGAAATATTTTCGTCTATGGCACTTGATTTGATGAAAATTGATCCTAATTGAGTAATACATCATAAAAAAAAGTATTGAGTGAGTAGATGTTTTATTGTCACAGTGATTGTGAGATGCTATTTGCTGAATTTTATTTATAATCATGACTTTTGCTATGATCTGAATAGTTTGAATTCGAGGGTGTGGGTGTGGGCGCGGGAGTTGGTGTGCATGCATTCAACTTACGTTTAAGTAGGTGCGGATGTTTTCATGCTTGTCTACCGCAGCGACGCGCCAATATCGAATGATTTGCCTTTTCCACGTGGTTGACAGTGCGCCTGTATTTATCTTTTTACCTGTCATTCGCTGTAAATTTAGTATTTTGTTTATGTGGCTATATCCATGGATGATTACGATTTAGCAAGCCGATAATTGTTTCGACGCTCACCAGCACCATTCGCGGCGTCCTATGATGAACTAATTTATGGGTTCGCCTTCCCTGTGAGTTAGACAGCATTGCTGGATGAACGGTTGCCACACTCGATTGTGAGCAAAGGCTGGGTATCGGTCATAGCCTTCAAATCAGGAAAATATTTTTTCTCAGTAGTTCCCGAAGATAAGGCGTCTCTGCGTGAGACGCAGAATGCGCTGAAATAATTTTACATACGCATAGTATTTGTATTATATGTTAGTATTCGTTTTGTATGTCGGCGTCTCCCTTGGCATCTCCAGCATGCCCGATATTTCGGATATGTGACACCTCTCGTAGTTGTAACCAAATATGAATTTCTACTGGTTCATCTACAGTCAATGTGGATATGTTTTGATTGCTCATGATGAATGAAATAATTCAAGAAAGCAGCAAGATTTCATCGTTTCAAATAGATATTGCCAATACTTTCTCTTTTCAATCCGTTTTCTTTTCTGATTGCTATAGAATTGAATGACTTCTTTCTCAATCACTCTTTCATTTCGTGAGTTCTGCTGGCAAAACAGCGCTGGACAGTTTCTTTTGATTAACTAAACGAAGCAAAACAAAAAAGAAAGAGAAAGCCAATATTGCTTTTTTACCAACCATAATTGAATGCAGACCAACAATAATAATATGTATATATGAAACATTCGCAAACGAAGGTTAAAAAAACATTCCTAAGTCGTATACACCGATCGACGTCAACTAATGATATTTTTTCCCGTGAACAATACTATATCGCCACTGATCGTTGTTTTTTAAATATGAAAGCCTCGAGAAAAAAAATAACTGCAGTTAATCGCTAGAGTATACACAATTAAAGAAGGTTAACTGGAAGATTTCCCACTCTAAATGTTCTCTAGTACTATAGCTTTCTGCGTTACAACTTTTGTTGGTAGCGATCAGGCTAGATTTCTCGAGGACTACAAGTTTCTGTAATTGGTTAGTTTAGAAGAAAAATACTCACTAATCTAAATCGTCTCCATCTTGTCTTACCATATTCGATTTTCGAATGAGTGTAAAAAGAAATATTTCCATAAGAAACGAAGTTTTATTACAAACAAATGAACTACACACAGATGGAATCAAACACAAAGCAAAACGAAATATGTTTATAATATCCAAAGAAGACAAGCAAAAAAATAGGGCTGATGATAGGTGACAGGAAAAAAAACAGATAAATCACATCTGACTAAATCAATCGTTCTTCTGGTGGGGGTTTTAAAATCATACTAAATTCCACGCGTGAAGTTTGACCATGTTCATTCAATGCTGGTCTATAGGTTCCTTGTAATCGACGACTTTCTTTTACACGTCCAACGGCAATAGTGAATAGAGTAATAATCATTAGTAATAAAATAGCCATGCTTGGCCATATAATATAATGATATGAAAAACCAAGAGATCTTAAAAATTCTTGTCTACTCTCACATTGAAGTCCAATAAAATCCTTTGGACATACACAAATATATCCATCTCGTTCATTAATACAACTTGCATTATTTTGACACGGATTACTAAGACATTCATTGATTTCTGTAGTACATTGTTCATCTTCATAACCTATTAAAAACCATTGGATTACATTTCATCGAATAGAAAATTGATTTTTACCTGTTCCTGTGCAATTACATATAAATCCATGATCAGTATCATGTGTACATGTTCCATTATGATGGCAAGGTGTTGATTCACATGTTAATAGTTCACAGTTTACACCTGTAAAATTTGTTAAACATTCACAATAATATTGTTCACCACCATCAACTTTACATTGTCCACGATTAAGACAAGGTGATTGGTCCAAACAAATATGTTTATGTTCACAATGTTCTCCTAGATAATGTTCTTGACATTGACATCGATATCCACCAGGATAATTAATACATTTGCCATTGTTTAAACAAATCTCTGTTTGATTCGCTAGTTCGCATTCATTTACATCATGTTCACATTCATTACCATCGAATTGTTCACTGCATAAACATTTTGCCTTGCCATTGGGTAATCGCTGGCATGTACCATCATTTTGGCAATGCAATTGTGAACATAAATCGTTCTCACACCATAAACCATCATAACCATTTAAACATTCACATTCACTTTCAGGATTATCAACATAAAGATGAGTACTTTTTAATATACATGTACCATTATTTTCACAGCTATGTAATTGACCAAAACAGGTGGCATCAATTGATTTTGAACAATTCGAATTAATGTATTCCTTCGTACAATTACATAAATACCCATCGATTAAATCAGTACAAGTACCATTGTTAGCGCAAGGCGACGATGCACATTCATCGATATTTGTTTCACAACTGAAGAAGAAAAACGTACTGAGTTTTGTTTTACAGATTGACAGAGGTCAAGGATACGTTGTAACTCAGAAATATATTGAGACTCGCTGTGAATGTCAAGGATATCTAATGCTTAAATCAATGTTAGTAAAAATATAATATCTAAGATTCGTTAAGAATTTTTTCGCGATTGCTTAAACTTCATCAATATAATAAAGGTCTACTTACAATTGGCCCGTAAATCCTTGCTGACATTTGCATGTATAATATCCATCTAAATGATCTTCACAAATACTATTTTCTTTTGAACAATTATTTCCTAGTTCACATTCATTAATATTCATTTGACAAAAATCTCCATTCCATCCAATATTACATACACATTTGCCTCGATCAAAATCACTATAACATAAACCATTTTGACAGTTGATATTTTCACATACATGATTAAATGAACAATTATTAATATGTATGTTTTCGATTTGTTCAATAAAAAATTTATTTTGCCTCGTATCATTGTCGTATATCATATCATTATAAAATGGTATGTAGAGATTTTCTCCGAGTAAAACAAATTCTAAACATCCTCGAAAACCATTTCCAATATATATTTGTGTTTGACCGTTGGATGTCAGCAAAGATTTCAATGATAAATTAATTGTGTATGTAAATAAATAGTTAATTGTTAATGTTGAAAAATCTGACCAATGTAAATGAAATGTGGTCCATTCGTCAAATACGCTCTCGTTTAATTCAATAATAAGATCGGTTGTTAATATTGAATCACGATAAATTAAGTTTTGACCAAAGAGATAAATAGAAAAATAATTGGATGTATATAAATTTTTTATGGTTAATAAATGAGCATTTTGAGGGCGAGCACGAAGTCGAAAGGAAATTTCATTGGTGATTTTCGACACAGAACTATGATGTAATGTTGCTATTAGACTGCTCGTATTTCCTTCGAATGTGGCCGTTGCTAAGCCTATTTTATATATTTTGTTTTTATTGATAAAAGTTTCATAATTAGAAACAAAAAAGTAAAAACTTACATTCTTGATTTTCATCAGTAACTTTACAAATGAATCCATTCGGGCATAGACTACTGTTATTATAATTACATATATTTGGTTCCGAACAATTTCTACCAAACCATCTTGGATCACATTGACATCTGATTAATGATGGAAATAAGAGAAGATAGATAACGATTGCATTTACATAAAGTTTATTTATCATTATTCACTCATATGTACGTACGTGTACAGGTATTTGTTTAAATCGAAAACTACGGTACATACATGCTTTGTAACCATCATCCTCTCGCCTGTAGATTTATCTTTTTTACTATTTCTTTTGTACTATTGTATTACGAGACGAAGAAAAATGTAGGCACAATGTAACCATGAGAAGAGAACACACAACAATGGTGACACAAAAGAAATGGACAGTGGCACAGATTTAAGTACGTAATCAAATAGTGTCTAAGCAGGGGAGTAATTATATTCATTTTGTACTAAAGATTTTAAAAGATAGAAGAGAATTTGTAATTTTTATCTATGAGCGAGAATTACTTCTCTTTTATTGTATTTTATAAATTAAAATAAACTACTTACAGATAATCTTGTGAATGTGTTATGAGACAGATGCCTTCGTTTAAACATGGATTATTTGGATAGCATGGATTTTGTTCGATTTCATTCATATTTAAACTTGTTATATTGAAATTTTGTGCTATTTGGTTTGTATGATCAAATGAAATGAGTTGATCGTTGATGCGTATACCTTGTAGCCAACCATTTAATGAACCATCACCTAATAATTCAACTTGATTTAACAGTAATTTATTATTTGCTTTTTTTAAAGTTTCATTATGGATTTCATCGATAATTAATCTATAATTTTCTAAATCAAGTTCAATTTGATGTGGCCGTCCATCGTTCAGTGTTTGTTCACTACGTAATTCAAATTCTTGCCGTTTAGGTCCATCGTCAATAATTATCAATCGAAAACGGCCATTTATTAATCCTCCGATTATCTTCGATGCTGATCGATTTTGTAATGTTAGATCACGAGTAGATCGATAGTGTTTCATTGAAGAAACAAGTTCAAAGAGTGTTCCATTCGATTGAAGAGTATTAAAGAAGAGCGACATATTTGATATCGGCGATGACAATAATATATTTGCTGAACTTGATTGATTGAATGTTACTATTGGAGGAACTAAGTTGATAGGCAAAAGCAAATATGAATAGATAACAAGACGAACACAAAATAGGATTTTACTTAGATCACAATTTTCACCAAAAAATGGCCGTTGACATTGACATCGATGATAAAACCAATGATCTTCACATAATTCATTCTTTTGACAAACTGCATTTTGACAAGCATCCGTTCTAAAAAAAAAGACATTTTATTTCTTTAGCACTCATAAAATTGAATAATAAGAGAAACGTCTAGGTGATCTATCTTTGAAGATTGATAACATTCAATTATTTTCATTCTCGTAAATACCTTTCACATCCCAATGTTCGATTTTCACTTGTTTCAATCAGATGATCAGTGAGTAAAATCGAGTAAGCTTGACTATACGTAATTTCAATATTTCTTACACAACCGGAATAACTTTTATAACCGAATACAACTTGATTATTGATTAAATTTGCTAATGATGTATTCGAAACGAAAAATCTTTGCGATAAAGAATTGAGTCCAATTCTTACATCAACCCACAAATGAAAGATTTCAATCGTAATCATAAACCATTTTTCATTATAATCGATAGATGTTGATAGAATCGTTTTATCATCTAAATTAGTTAAGATTCTATTGTTGACAAGTTTCTGTTTAAAACGTTTTCCAATGGAAAGAAGTGAAACTTTGTCTAGTGTTGTGCGAAATTCATATTGAATTCGTATTGGTAATGACGAATGACGATATGGTAAATACTGTGAAATATTTATCGATGAATTCCGTAGATGAAATGTTGATGACAGACTTGGATGATAAATAAATGATTTGCTTATATCGTGTTGTCGTTTTTCACAATTATAACCATTCCAACCAGGTTCGCAATGACATTGATAACCATTTACTAAATCAACACATTCGCCATGTGTTGAACAAGGTTTTGTATAGCAATCGTTGATATTTGTTTCGCAGAAAAGACCAGTAAAACCCGATAAGCACGAACATTGAATTTTATGATTATTTATTGAACATAAGCCACCATTAAGACATAAACTGGTATTAAATGGTGTATGACATAAATCAACTGCTTGTTCACAATTTTTGCCTTGATAGTTCAATGGACATTGACATTCAAATGTATTATTATGATTGAAACATTTTCCATGATGTTGACATGGCTGAGATAGACAAGGCGTTTGATAGATTTCACAATTTTTACCTGTATAACTTGATAGGCAATTACATTTGTATTTTTCCTTAAATCTTTGACATGTACCATTATTAAGACAAGGATTATTTTCACATCGGTCAATTAGGTTTTGACAATAGATTCCCTTGTAACTAGTTGGGCATTGGCATGTAAATGAATTCAATTGTGATAAACATGTACCATTATTATAACATGGACGACTGAGACAATGATCAATTTGAGTAAGACAATTCTCACCAGTTAAACCGGGTGAACAATAGCAGCGATAAGTTTTCGAATTTATCCAATGACAAGTACCACCGTTATGACAAGGACAAGATGCTCTTGAAACCAATGGTCTATTAGAAGTTTCAGTGTAATTATCGGCACATGGAAGAATATCTAAATAAAAAAAACGTCCCCCGGCATTGAATTGTCTATAGGAATGAAACAAAAATGCTTTCTTACTTGAAGGACAATGACAATAATTATATTTCTGTTCACTTGAACATGTAAAATAATTATCCAGTGTTCGATCACGTTCTGTTCTACATGTATATGTTGTTAATTGATTCAATTGCCGTAATTTTTCCGTATCATTTACAACGCATAAATGAGGATCATTACATTTGACAGAAAAACTCGCTTTTTGATATCGTTCACATTCCGATGGGGGATATTCACAATGAAAGCCTATTCAAAAACAACTGTACAAGTTACTACACAGACGACCTATTCATACCGAAATAACCAGTCGGACAACGGCAATGAAACCCACCAACGTAATTATAGCAGGTTCCATTATTGACACATGGTTCTATTAAACATTCATCAATATCATATTGACAAACGTCACCTGTATATGGTGATAAACAACGACATTCGAATCCATTTATCTAAAATAATTTCGATCGCATGCTTCGTTATTTTTGTCTTTTTTTGTATTATGAAAACTATTTACTTTATTAATACACGTTCCATTTCGATTGCACGGTTGAGAAATACAATAATCAATTGCTTTAGCACACGTTGAACCAATCCAACCTGGTGCACAATAACATCGATAGGAGCCAACATCGTTGACACATCTGTCTCGAACAATTTCAAATATTCATGAGAAGATTTCTGTTTCAATAAAATAACTTACGTTCCACCATTTCGACATATAAACGGAAATATACTACATTCATCGATATCTTCATCACATTGAACACCTGTATAAGTCGGTGGACACATACAACGATATTGACCGCCATTTAAATTATAACAAGTTGCATTTTGATGACACGGTGATGAATCGCAAGGATTTTGTTCAACACAGGAACTATCCCAATCTTTAAAAAGAACTCTTTACATTTTGAAAAAGAGCCATACACATGCACATACTTCGTTTAAAATTCGATTTACATTCACAATGAAATGAATTAACACCATCGACACATTGTGTATTGTTCTTTTGACAAATTATACCTTCACAATCATTTATATTTGTCTCACAATTATGACCCGTGAAACCTGACTGGCATACACAATGGTAGAGGACATGATCCCGATCAAGAATTGAATGACATTTAGTAGCATTGTTAAGACACGGTTGAGATAAACATGGATCTAATGTCTACAGAGAAAATTGGCTTATTTTTGTCAAGTGCGTTAAGGAGTCAATAGGATTTATACTCTTTATCGAATGTCAATCTTTAAAAAGAAAAGATCTGTTGATTAGTCGGATTGAATTTCTTATGACATTATGCATATTAATATATGTCAATCTCAATAGTTCAAGTAGTCATATCGATACTGAACAAATAGCATACAAAAACAAACTAGTTCAATGTCGTTCTACCGATAGATTTCTTTTTCTTAAAATCATTCATGCGTCATCTCTCATATCTCAGGCAAAACTTGCGAATTAATTTTATTGGTCATACCATTTCACAGTTGAATCCAGTGAAACTTTCGAAACATTCACATTTATACGATCCAGGTAGATTGATACAATTTCGGGCTGCTTTACATGTTTGTGTTGTTGTACATTCATCAATATCTTCTGAACAGTCTACTCCAGTCCAGCCAGGATCTAAAATAACAACAGTTCTTCTTTCCTGATAGTCAAATATCGTTTTTGCTTCATACCACAAACACATGAATAACCATTGGGTACATCAATACATGTACTCTGTTTTGGACACGGGTTTGATTGACATTCGTTGATATCGTATTCACACTGATCACCAGCAAAACCTTGACAAAGAAAAAAAGTTTTATAAAAAAAAAGACAAAAATGAATTTCAACAGTAAATTTACCAAATGGACAAACGCATTGCGAAGAATTTTTTAATCTCTCACTATGGCAAAATCCTTGATTTAGACAATCATTAGTCGAACAAAGAACAGGTATTGTTTTTAATCCACATTGCAAATCTATTTCAAATACATAAAAATAAATTTCTCGTAAAATTCGTTTTCAACTAACCAGTAAACGGATAACAATCAAATATTTTAAATAGTGGACAATACTGTTCAGCATTATTCGACGACGTACATATCCGATGTTCTACAAATACATAAAGAAAACATACTTTGACTTCTTCGTTCTCTCTCTCAATACTAACCACACGTCTTTATATTTGTTACACAAGAATTCAGAAAACTGTTTTTATTGATTTCAAAACCTTTGTACGGCAGTAAACATGTTAGATTTTTATCTTGTTCATTAACAAGTATACGAATATTTAATTTTGTTTCAATTGTTTTATTTTGAAACAGTAGGGGATAATCAACTAAAGGTATTTTTCGTGTTTCATCATTATTAAATGATATAAATACACGTGATAAACTATCATCAAATATAAGATTAACATGATTCCATGTATCAATTTGATGGTAATAGTTAATTGCCGATTGATATTGATAATCGAAATTGGATAAATTTCCTAGTAGGGTATTTAAATTACCAAATTTATATTGAAGTTTTTCTTTTTTATAACGATAAATAACATTTAAATGAAAATCTTTTGTTAGCAATTGAAATTGTTGACTGTTCAATGGATGATAATGTTCAATATGAATTAAATCAATATTTGGTAAGCAGGAACGATAACTAAAACTTATACTTCTTGATGAAATTTTACAAATAAGAAGAATAAAACTAAAGACTAAAACAAAAGAATATTAACAGTTAAATTGAAAAGCAAAAATAACTCTTATCAAGTTGTACCTTGAATATTTGCCCAGTACATCTTGGCATTTCCAACACGATTTGTTTTCGTCAATTATGACAACTCATGTGAACAATAATCGGTTCATTATCTTCTATACATAATAACGGCGACTGTTGGGCGGACAGGTCAAATCGAAAAAACAACAGAAAACATCAAACATAAGAATAGAGAGAGAGAGAGAGAGAGGGGGAGAGACACGAACGAAAGTGAGTTAGTTGTAGGAGAACAAAAAGTGACTGACCTCTTATAAACGAAAACGAGGAGGAGGAAGTGAGCGTATCTGACATTTTAATTTCGTAAGAAGAAGACTCGTGCATACATTGACGATGAACGAAGAAATTAGATATGTTAACATCCCATAATCTCTTTTCCTTTTCAACTTGGCATGTACATTTTCGCAATCCTCGTCCTCTCATCGATAATGTAAAGAAACAATCTTCATAAACATTGAGCTATTATAGTGAACAATTGAATTATTAGACATTCAATCAAGTTTGTAAGCGAAATCAGACTAAACTGAATTCTACAAAAACAAAAAGAAGATAAGAGAGAAGTATCAAAAACAAATCAGCACGATCAAAAAAAAAAAGACTACAAAATAAATCTCGGCGAGTATCAGGTGTTCGAACTCATTTGAAACGGATAGAATAATGATTGCTTCAGTCTGATCGATCTATCTTTTGAAAGTCGCCGACACTTAGTAATATACAGTAGACAGAAGCATCTGTTCACTTTACTTGAAATGCTTATATTGACTAGGTTTATTCTAGTCAATACACAGTTTCTCATTAGACGATCTATCACTATTCGATGATTTTCGCTCGCTTAATAATATTTGAATGATTGTCAAAACATAGTTCACTTCAAAATGACTCTCCCGGATAAATTCTCTCATGCTGAAAATGTTAGTTTTTCACATTGACATGTAAATTTTCTTCTCATTTTGTTGATTCAAACTTGTATTAACAGGCGACGTCCACTTATTCATTGAACCTGTCCTTGCTATCATATCATCTTTCAATACTCAGACATATTTTCGAATGTGTGTGAATATTCTAATTGAACCTTACCTATACTTGACCAATATACATATACACACGTGCACATATTCAAGTATGAGATATGAATGAACGATATAGTAATCAGATCTAATTATAATTATAACAAGAAAAGGAAAAAAAACGCAGAGAATGTACGATGATCATCCATTAGTCTATTTCCTAATCGTTCTCATGTCTGCTGAAGTTCAATGATGTGAAGAAAATGAGATGAACTCGAGCTAATTGTCGTCGTTCCGATTAAGTTCTAGTGAAAGGTAGAATTTTCTCTCTGATCAAATGATACTCTAATCCTGTTAAACAAGATGAAAGGATCACATTGTCCTATATTTCAAGGTAACATCGAAATAGTCGTGAGAGATGAAAGTGAACGGAAGTCAAAAAGAGCTTGTTTTTCTTCGCTAATCTTTGTCGTTCTCTCTTTTTTGTCTTACATGGTAAAAAGTAATCTACAACATCCAATCGATATGAAGTAAAATGTTATTTTAACTTTCGGTATGTTATTTATATATATATATATGAACTTCGTTGTTCAAGTATGCATAAAGAATATCTTTAACTGCAAGCAAGCTGCTAGAATAATCGTATATGCTTGATGTTTTTATCTTGTCCAAGTAGAATAACAAATATTTATTCAAGTAATTCAGATTGATAGCGAAGCTATGGTCAACTTTCGAATAACAAACAGTTGAATTTCTATTGTTAAAGCACATTCATAAACAAGAAAATTTTTCTATATAATCTTAATCGACATATTTGTAAACATGCATACCAAACAAACGTTAAATGTATTCTCACGACTTTAAATCTATCATCATTTAGAATGCGAAGAGAAAAACATTTTCGAAATTAATTAATTAGCACGAAAATCAAAGATATTTACTGCGATCTACGCTTTGCCCGATAGGCGATATGCAAAGCAACTCAAGCAATGCCCACTGCAAAACCAACAATCGAGACACATACGTCTACAACTAGTCTATCATTTGTATTGTTTTCTCTTGATTATCGATGCATTGAGTTACGCAAAGAATCTGTTGAGAATGAAGTTGTCGTTGGTTAGATGGTAAAATTTGTTCATTGGAAAGCTCGTTGATAATAGCTGATGTATGCGTAAACGGTTTCATATATTCAACATCGGTTTCTGTTGGATCTATTGCAACAGCTGTGTATGGCGGTGGGGGTGGTAATGGCTGATTTTCATTCGGTGTTACTCATGAACCGAAATCAGCATAGAACTGTCAGTGTTGCTTGTCATTTCTATCTTGTGATTATTATTGTTGATTGATGATGCACGGAACTAGTCAGCTTGTACCATGTAATATAAAAGATAACTGCACTATCGTCGTTGTTCTATCGAATACAGAACAAGATCATGAAAAATTACAAGCATTTTTTAATGACGTACGCTAACAGGCGACTTCGTGTTTTTATCTTAAACTATGAAAAGTTGATATTCAGTCTGATTTCTAATTATCATGCGAAACTTTTCATATTCGATAATTCAATGATTTTAGGAAACACACATTATTTACAACAGTTCGAATTGGATTAGATAAAGGACAAAAGTAATTTTTTGTAAATAAACTTTTGATTTTTGTGTGAAGACATTCAAATTGACGCAGATCAAAGCTGACTTTCAATTTAATGTATACTGCTTGAAGATCTTGAATAAAAACTAATCTTTACGAAATATCATCCTCTAGACTGTTCACCTTGTGTCACCATTAACAAATCACTTGTTCATAGTAACTCGCTAGAATAAAAGTCCTTGGATTATGTACTAGCATTTTGTTAACCTTCTTCTCTCTAGTCAAATGATGTTTTTTCCGATAGAAAATTAAAAATATCTGATAATCATGTATGCGATTTAGTTGTTTTTATTAGTATTCATAGTTATTATTAAGATTCTATAAATCTAGGCATAGAGATTGTATTACGAGACGTTTTTTTCCAGAGTTGTCAGTAGTTTTTCCATGTCTTCCTTTCTTTTGACTTAGAAGGTAACGTAAGAAAAATACAATATACACAGTATGATTATGAATGTATATCGCTTATCTTATATTTTCCGACTTAAATATAATAAAATAAAAAACTAGAAAAGTTAACGTTGAATGAATAACCATTGCGACGAACAAAGAGAGCCATCTGTTTCAACGACACATGTATTGTTCGATTGTTATTTGTTTTGTTTTGTTTTTTCGATTGAATGGCATTTATTGATTCGTTATTCGACATTTGATACTTTAATTTCCTTCAAGAAATGTCATTGTTCTTTGTTCTGTCGAAAACAAAAAAAGCGAATTTTCAAAATTTTACAATCAACTGATGATTATTATAACCTCATCTATATACAAACTATACAATATAATTTACTAGAACGAAAAAAAAGCGCATGTAATGAAACTTTTTCTCATGATATGACGCTTATGAATCAGCTGGTGCTATGAGTGGGTGGATCGATAAAAACGACGTATAAAAAAAACGTTTATGCCTCACCCTGCCTACATCGATATGGAGTCAATCGAGCGTCGCAAATAGAAATATCATAGAACTAAATTTCATCTAGTCGAAACAAATCGAATATGTTGTCAAATGAAACAAAAGA
Organism: Rotaria socialis; assembly: GCA_905331475.1. Lineage (NCBI taxonomy): Eukaryota > Metazoa > Rotifera > Eurotatoria > Philodinida > Philodinidae > Rotaria > Rotaria socialis. The sequence goes on along the minus strand of CAJNYU010001385.1, from coordinate 78,174 downwards.
AACTATCGCTCGAATTCGAAGGCAATTATCTCTGTTTGGTTGGAAAATTCTCTACGATTGGACGTTTTCATTAGCCGCACTTATTGCATATTATTTACTTATTTCATTACTACCACTTGCAGTAAGCTTGTTTGCGGTTGTTAGTTTGATATTTAATGATCGAGAAGAATTTCAAAAACGAATGCGTGATCGCTTAACAGTAACATTTCCTGAGCGAGGTTTCAATGATACGATCGATTCGTTATTTAATTCAATATCAAAACAAGCTGGTGTATTGTTTGCCGTTGGTTTTGTTATATCAATTTTTACTGGCTCACGTTTATTCGTCGGTATTGATGATGTTTTAACAATTATATATCGTATACGTGAACGAACAATTCTCGATCAAAATTTTCTTGCACTTAAAATGATTTTAGCATTTATAACAATAACACCATTTATTATTTTATTTTCATCGGTTCCAGCTATTTTAGAAAGTCATCAAGGATTTTATCAATTTTTAGTGGTTTTTATTAGTTGTATACTTTCATTTATATTCATTGAACTCATTTATGTAATTGTTCCTAAACGTCAAATGCGATGGAAACATACGTATGTAGAAAACATTTATTTATTTTTGTTTGTTTGTTGAAAAACAAAATCTTTTCAACATTTTAGTTGGTGTGGGGCATTCGTTGCAGCTGTAGGTTTGCAACTTGTTCTTTTAATTTTTCCATGGTATGTTCATCAATTTATGAATGATTATGCTGGACAATTAGGTTTCGTAATAATTATATTACTATTTTTTTATTTATTTGGTCTATTATTTGTCATTGGCGCTCAAATCAATGCATTCTTCTTCGATCATATTCAACCGTTGAAAGCTGGTCTCGGCACATGTCTATGTGAATCTGTTGATCGTGAACAAATACAATTAACCGATGAAAATTTTCAAACACATGAGTTTATGGCTGAAGAGTTAAATCATATTGATCAACCAGCACTGCCATAAGAAAAAAAAAGTTTTTTTTTTTTTGAGCCAAATTTGTACGCATAAACCAATGACTCGATAGAAAACAAAATATCGTTTGTTACTATTATATTTTTAAAAACTGTCATGCAATATCAATAAATTGAATAACATGATTTATTATGGTGGACGTTTTTTTTCTATAATTTCTCGAATGATATGATCTCTTACGCGTGTGAATATCTATTCATTATGTCAATATAATTGACATTGTGTTACAACTTCGACACACCCTCAGCCAATAAAAGACTAGGTCAAAAACAAAAAAAAATCTTGTGATCAAAGTACCGATTTCTATCGTACATTATTTACCTGGAAGATTTTTAAAAGAGAGATGTGCATTTGGGAAAATTTGAAGCAGATGTAAAAACGTTTTCGATGACAACAGTTTTAAAAGTATCTGAGGAAGAAAAAGTTATGCATATTTTTCTTTGCTATTGTTTGCATGTGTGTCGTTAGGCGTGCAGACCTGTGCACCTGAGTGAATGTTAACGGTTCATATATAATATCGTCATATTTCGTGTTATTGAATACTGGTAGTCAACTTTAGTGTTGTTTTTCAAATAGCGGAGAAAAGTTTTTATGAACAAAACATATATTCTGTGCTTTGTTCTGTTCAAGGTTACCTTTTTTTTGTAATATTTTTTATAAACAATAGAATAAATCTCGTAAATATTATTTAAGATCACGCCGAGAAAAATACATAGGTACATATTATGGTATCGATGACCTGTTTAATATGTAGTTCATTTTCTTTTTTATTTTGCACCTTACGAGTGGTTTAAAGCCATCAAGTAAAAGTGAAGATCTCTAATAGGAAAGTTTTCTCACATTCATCAAGCGGCAGTGAACAGATGAGTATTCGTCGGAAAATAGAGCCAATGAAAAAGTTCTTAGTTACTCACAATGCGGTAGTTAAGGATCAGTCAGTAGGTGTTTTATACTACGCACGGAAGAACATCTTGTTTTCTACTCGTAATTTGGAAAAATGGTAAAATTACTTTAGCATTTTTTTCTATAATTTATATTTCTCAACTAACTATTTAGCCTCGTCCGGCAGCTGCTGCATCAACTAAGGGTAAAGATGAATCGGTTCGAGTCGTTGTTCGATGTCGTCCGATGAGCGACAAAGAACAAGAATCTAGCTGTGAAAGGTTCAGTTTGCTTTTCTTGCGTTTAAAAAAATAATAAACCTATCCTTCTTTTTATTTCAACAGAGTAGTTGACATCGATCATCAACGTCGACAAATATCCATTCGACGGCCCGCTCTTGAATCTTCACAACGCAATGCTGATGAAAGTACACATGCATTCTTCTTCGATGCAGTTTATGATTGGACGTAGGTTATGAATATTTTTCTTAATAGTTTGTAGCCAATTTAAAAATTAATTTAGTTCAAAACAAAAAGATGTTTATGAACAAACTGCTCGGCCACTTGTTGATTCAGTACTAGAAGGATTTAACGGAACAATATTTGCCTACGGTCAAACTGGTACTGGAAAAACATTTACAATGGAAGGTAAAGAACAAACAAAACGGATTAATAATTAATTCAATTTTAAATTCATTGATTTCATAGGTGTTCGTTCTCAAGTGGAATTACGTGGAATAATTCCATCATCGTTTGCACATATTTTTGATTCTATCGCACATGGTACATCTAGACAATTTCTTGTACGAGCTTCTTACCTTGAAATCTATAATGTAAATATTGACGTTTCTATTCCAATTTTTGTTTTTGATGCTAAGCGAAGACGTTTTTCTAGGAAAGTATTCGTGATCTTTTATCAAAAGATCAAAATAAACGTTTACAATTACAAGAACATCCAAAAGAAGGTGTTCATGTACATGATCTCAGTTCATTTATTACAAAAAATGTACAAGAAATAGAACATGTGATGACAACAGGAAATCTAAATCGTTCAACAGGGTATAGTTTACATTCGTTTTATTGAGAAAAAAATTTTTTTTTCCATTAATTAGGGCAACCAATATGAATGAACATAGTTCACGATCGCATGCTATTTTTATTATTACTGTAGAAAGTAGTGAAGTAATACTAATGATTTATATTTAAAGAAAAAGAAACATGAAGAAATTAAATTATAATAATTTAGCTTGGCACCGATGGAAAGCCACATATCTGTGTTGGCAAACTGAATCTTGTTGATTTAGCTGGTAGTGAACGTCAAGCGAAAACAGGATCGACCGTAAGAATTTTATTAAAATTAAAAAAAACCAAATTAAATAATTTATCTCTAATAAATTCAGGGTGATCGCTTTAAAGAAGCAACAAATATAAATTTATCTCTTTCTGTACTTGGTAATGTTATTTCTGCACTTGTTGATGGAAGCTCACACGTACCCTATCGAGATTCGAAACTGACTAGATTGTTACAAAGTAAAAATTTCCGAAGGATATTATTTGATGAAAGCAAAAGGAAAGAAAAATTTTCTAGATTCTCTTGGTGGTAATTCAAAAACAATTATGATTGCAACACTTGGACCTGCAAATTATAATTATGAAGAATCCCTTACAACGCTTCGGTAATTAATTCGTCTTGAGATGTAGGAGAGAAGTCTAGAAATATGATTGAAATCATATAATAGTTTATGATTGTAGCAGGTGCTGCCCATTGAATGACAACAGATGTCGACATTTATATATTTCTATGATGATTTCTGAGAATTACCATTATGTGTAATTTGACACTGATGTGAATTTTAAAAATAGAATTGCGTTAATGCATAGTTTTCTTTGAATAATTTTACTTTTAGTTATGCTAATCGTGCTAAAAATATCAAGAATCAACCACGTATAAATGAAGACCCGAAAGATGCTCTATTAAGAAAATTTCAAGAAGAAATAGCACGATTAAAAGAGCAACTTGGAGGAAAAGGTAGCGACAGTAAAGGCTCACGTCGTTCTCGAAATAAAGACGGGGCTAGCAATGATGGCGGAAACGAGGATGATCACAATGATGAAGAACTATATCTCAAAGAACAACAAGATAGACTAAACGAAGAAAAAAGATCAATTTGCCAGAAGAAAAATTTAAATGGTAAATTGAATTTTTCGTTTTGTTTTCAAACAAGTCAAATTTTAATATATATGATCTAGAAACGGAACGAGATAACATGCTTAGAGAATTAGAAAAAAAACAACAAGAAATTCAGCGTGAACAAGATGAACGTCGTGAAATGCAAAATAAAATTCAACAAATGGAATCGAAATTAATTACCGGTGGAAAAGATATTATTACACATACGAGTGAACAAGAAGAAAGTTTACGACAAAAAAGGTTTCGTTTACATGAGTTATATTTTTACTAGACAACAACAAGAACATTGCTTATTTTTCAGACGTTTAATTGCTGAAGCTGAACGACGTAATCGTGAAGTTCAACAGCAATTAGAACAAGGCGAAGAAGAACGACAAAGTATGAAGGAAAAATATACAAGTATCAAAGAAGAAGTTGAAGATAAACGAACTAAACGAGATAAATTATCTAAACAATTGAAAAAAGTTGAAGCTAAAAAACTTGAAATTATTGAAAAACATCGAATAGCACGTGAAGAACTTGAAGCCGAACAACGTGAAATTCAGAAACAAACGAAATTATTTCAGCTTGTTATTCAAAATTTTATTCCCGTTGATGAACGTGAGCGATTATTGAAACGAGTTCAATTTGATGATCGGCAAAATTGTTGGACACTGAAAGAATTGTCAAAAGAAACGTAAATATAATCATAAATAATAATAAAAGACAAAACGATTTCTGTAAAAATGAAACTTTTTATAGAGATCAAATGGCTGCTCGTCCAGTTTTTACTCGACATGATCGCCGTCCAATAGCTCTACATTCACAGGCGAATTCCGTTCCAGAAGTCGCTTATTTCAAAGTAGTATTCATTTTGTATTTTTATCAAATCAATATTATTCAGAAACTATTCTAGGGTGAAAATATAATTTTGCTTCAACTCGATTTCCCTAGTCGAACAACTCGAGACTATGAAGGTCCAATGGTTTCGCCGGTGCTTCAAGCTACAATCGAAACTGCAATGAGAGACGAAGAACATATTGAATTAGATGCCAAGTAGATGATTTTTTTTTGTTTTTAAATACATAATTGAATTCAATTTTCTACTACAGTAATATTCCAGTTGACAAACGTAGGAAAAAAAAGTGAGTTCGAAATTATGCATAATGAAAATTTAATTTTGATTTTTAGGAAAGTGATTCCGAATAATGGAGGTACTTATGATGATTATGCATCATCGACATCGACGATATTGTCTATCGGACACGGAGATTTAAATGCAAGTCGCGGTATGAATAGTGCAAGACGTTACAATTGAAATAATTCTGCAATATGAACAGTGATATAATTGTTGTATTTTTTGTTCTATTAATATTATTTTTCGATGTATATTGTGAAATATTCTACGTCAATAAATTGCTTATGTGATCAAGTCATTACGCAGTCTCATGCCATCAGTAGCAAGAAAGTAGTTTTCTGTGTCAGAGAATATCTGAGTCTAACAATAGAATACAACTTAAGGTTATGATATGTATGGTTCTTGTCGTTGATGATAATCATACTGTCAATCGGAAAGATTTCTCTGCAGAATGAAATTCTGGTGAGTATCAGTGAGTGTTGAAAAATCCTTGACGTAATAAGTGCCGTGAAAAATGAATTTATTTTACGACCTATGAAGTATCATAATGTGGCGAAAGCGACTCCGAATGGATTATAGAAATCACCAGTGTCCACAACAAGCCGCTTTTTCTTCTTCGATTTTCTTTTTTGCACTTATTTGCTTGTTTATATTGCATCGTCAATGTTATATTGTAAGGCATTTATTTAATTTTACATTTTCTTTTCTAAAAATGTGTTTAAAAATTTATTTACCTACTCTTTTGTGTCTTGTACTATACAAATGAATTCATTTCACAGATTACATCTTGCACATGATCGTATTAATTACTTTCTAAACTTTGTTTTCTCACAAGGTACATTTTCTCTTTTTTGTAAGGTGCCAGCAATGCGAAATTCCAGTAAAATTTTTTTCTCGTTTGTTTTACATCATTTCATAGAACAAGAGGTGCTGATTACGAAAGTCCACTTTTTATTTTCAGCAAATGCTTATTTTCAGTCAAAATTTTCAAAATATTCAATTGTATCGTTTTTCTCAAAAAAGCACAACTTTTCCGAAATGTGCCAACTTTTTTGTTTCATCGTTTTGTTCGACATCTGAAAATTAGTTTTTCAGATTCAGCATCAAAAACTGGCTAGAACTAAGGTATTAAATCGACTATAGACCCACAACTCTATTACCCAGGAGAATGAATCCTAACCTAGGATACGATGAGTTCCGATCAGTTCATATTGGAATCCGACCGAGCTCTTCGGAAGGCGCAAGGAAACTATCGGATTATCGTCGAATTCCTGGTTCCGCAATCAACATCGGATCCTAGTATCGGAAACTGACAAAATCCGACATCAATCGTCAACCGGAACAGGAATGCTTCGGATTTCATTGGTTCCGACAATCGGATATCATTGGAAATACGACTGTCGGATCCGACATTAATTCCTCAACCAGAAATCCAACGGGATTTCGTCGGATGGTAGAACCCCATAGAATCCGATGGGATTCGGTATCGGATTGATTCACCTGGGTGGTGGTGGCACTTCGAATAACTTCGGGTGCATTACGTATTGGTCGATATTCTAAACCTTTCTAGTTTTTCTACGTAAACGGTAGAGTGCCATATTTCATCTCATTCTATTCACTATACCTATACCACCCTTCACTACGCTACGGATCTTTCTTTTCTTTTCTTTTCTATTCAGGAATACACATTTTGTGGAAAAAAACAAATTCTTTTATTTAATTCATTTCTTTTCATTTAACAAATAAATAGAAGAAGCAGAAAAGAAACATGATATAATCTTATATTTTAGCTTTTTCTTTTCTTTGAAGCGAAAGAGTAAAAGAAAATTTATTTATTTTTGTTCATTTATTTCAAAGTATTGAAAAAGAAACGAACAAAGAGAAAACAATTCACAGGTCTTATTCGATAGAAAATCGTTGAACACGATGATTACCATAATCGACGACATAGAGATTACCATGCCGATCGAATGACAAACCAAAGGGATACTTGAGCTGATTTGCTTTTTCTCCTTCGCCATTTCCACCCACAATTACAGCGTCTTGTTTCTTGTCTCCTTGAGTCCTTGAGTCCAACGCATTACACGATGATTCCCCTGGACTGCTACATAGAGTGTGCCCAACGTACCAACGAAGATTCCATTAGGATGAGACAATTGTATCAGAGCACTCCCTGAGCATTGTCCTCCAGCAACCACGATGCCTTCTTTTGCCCCTTCTACCCATTTCATTACACGACAATTGTTGCAGTCTGATACGTACACTGAATGATCTCGATCGACAAAGAAATATGTCGGGTAGCTGAGTTGATTGAGTCCACCACCTTTGCCATTACCACCAGCTGCGAGAGTGCCATTCTTCTCACCCAATTGATATCGTCTTACTTCATGTTTTAGGACGTCAGAAGCGTAGAGATATCTTTGCTCATCAATTGCTAATCTCGCACAAGCGATGTTGTCGATGAGTATTTCACCTTGTGTTGTATCACTACGACGAGACCATCGTACAACTCGTCGATTCCATTGATCACAAATAATGAGACTATCCGTCTCTATGTCCATTAATACATCAGTTGGACTAGTCAATTGATGTAATTCATTTCCTATGCCTTTGTCACCAGCAATAGCTTGTCCATTCGCTGTATCACCGTTCTTCCATTGGATGATACGATGATTCTCGTGGTCAGCAATAACCACTGTTTGATCATCATCAACGAAGAGACTATGAGGGCCCCATAGTTGATTTGTATCATCCCCACCCCCGTAACATCCAGCAACAGTCACTCCGTTCTGTTTCCATTTATCATTAGCAGGAATATTAACTAGAAGAGAAAACATAAGAATTAAAGGAGATATCTCTCTTTCTTTATCGCGTTGAAGTGCTAGTATTATTAGAAAAGAACTACTCTTTCTCTCGAGTATAGCTAGTATATGAAATCATTTTGAAAGTTTCGAGCAAAATTCTATAGAAAGAAATTTCTTTTTTATGACGATGATAAGTCAATATGTAAGGAGAAAACTCGAGATAAATGAATGAAAAAGTTATATTAAAAGAATTCTTCAACAGAATTACACTATAAATCACACATATAGCATATCGTTCTATGTCTGAAAGCGTATTTAAATTCTATATTTTGTAGGAACATATAATTACATTATTGTCTTGTGTTAACACAAGGAGACATTAAAAAGCGTGCGATTTTTTAGGTCCTCAACAACACTATTGTATATCTGTTTTCGACACCTCAAACATAGAATGCCGAAAATAAAACGAATAACCGAAGGAAGTCGAAAAATATGATTGATTGCCATCGGTCTGAATAGTAAGTAGATTAAAGAATATAAATAAATTTTCAGTTTCATTTTTGGCTTTTTTTAATACTACCCGAAATGATATTTCTGCAACTCTTCTATTCAAAATAGTTATAATGCCTTTCAATAAGAAAATTAACTACGTAATCAAATTTCTACAAAAAGCAATAGAAATAATTATAAAAATGGGATTGGTTGGTTATAACAAGTATTAATTCACCGTGGCTTTATTCGAAGATCCTTCAATTCAAGAGACAACCAACGAGTTTATTCTACTCAAAACGAAAGAAAAATATCTCAGTTTTAGAATCACAGTCTAATTCTGTGACAGAGATTTTGAGTATTTTCTCTAAACAAAAAATTGATATATCCAATACATGTTTCCATGGAGTGAAGAAAAGGATATCGTCACATTACTAAATTTTTTAAGAAAAAAATAGGTTCAAATAATAGCACTCAATCTCAATCACATCATTTTTCAATTCTTAAATTACTTAAAACATATTTACGCTCGACATTCTCTGAAACACGTCTTAATGATCTAACTTTGGTGTATATTTGTCGAGAGATATGCATGTTAATATTGAGAGTATAATCGATGAATTCGCTAAATTCAATCGTCGATTAGCTTTTTAGATTTATTATGCAATTGTATTTCTAGAAAAGTTGTTTTCTTTTGATAAAATTATAGGCACATTATGAAAAACAAAATAAGCAATTGAAAGAAAACTAATGGGTGGATCGAAAGTTTTGGCACAAAATGTTGTTTCATTTTCGACCTGCTTGAAAATATTTCCGGCGAGTCTAAATCTATGCATTACAACCAGAATTATTTGCTCTTTCGGAATATGAACTTAGAAATTTTGTGTCGGTTTCTGTGTGTGAGTTGTGAAATAATCTTTGAAAGGTATAAACAATTAGTTTGGATAGAATTTTTTTCTATACATTTTTGGATTTTCACTTTTGTGATCCAAAACTAAAAGTTAAAGCCTTGGCTATTATACCAGCTTGTAGAGCAAAACCGACTCTACAAAATGTAGCAGTTGAGTTCTTTTTGCCTTTCGATAAGGCTTCTGAATTTTCATATTTCATAAATCATCATTTTTGAAAAATCGTCTTTTCCATCAAAAAGTGTTTTACATGGAAAAGAGCTCTTGGAAAAACGCCTCTAGTTTTCATTGGGTACAAGCTACAATTTAGTTCGTTATCACATTTTTTCAAAAATGGTTTCCTCTACAAAAGTACAGCGTTCGGCAATTTTTACCATCATCGCAAAGGGATTTATAGGGATCAGCAAAACTTCTTTGCTTGCAGTTCGAACTGATTTTTTAGACTTTTCAAAGATTATTTCACAAGTCTCAAACGAAAACCGACACAATTTCTAAGTTCATATTCAGAAAAAGCACATAATTCTGGTCCTAATGCATAGATTTTGACTGGTCGGAAATATTTCCAAGCAGGTCAAAAATGAACAAACATTTTGTGCCGAACTTTCGATCCATCCGTTATAGCACTCTATAATTTATATATTTTCGAAAATGTTTTTCCTGTATCCGATTATGTCATTTAGAACGCGCCACCTCCTCTCAAAATGCCTGGATCCGCCACTGCGTCACTCATCGGAGTTTCAAGTGATGAACTCAATTTTTCTTTTGTGAAAATTATTCAAAAATAGATTAAAAAATATCTATAATCTATCTTCAACTAAATTATATAAGAGTGATGTTTGTTGAACGTCTAATATTAAACGACCATATTAAGAACAAATATTGCGTTATGAACCTTTGTGAAAATATTTAAATTATTTGTTAAATGAACATGTCAATTTTGTATCCCCAGACACATATAACGTTAGTATACGACTCACAAGAATATTAGACAGCGATATTGCATATGTCGAGTATTTTTATCTTTAAACTTGCTTATCGTATTTTGTCTTTTTCTATGATGAAAATATTTTTAAATCATTAAATTATTTTTTATTACACTCTTTTTGTTCTCTTAATTGGGTGTGTGGGTGTGGGTATTCTATTTTGTCGCTCATTCACCCACACACCCCACACTATCTTGAGGGTGTGGGTGTGGGTGTGGGTGTGGGTATATTAAAGAAGTGTGATGAGTACACCCACACCCACACCCACACCCTAAAGATATGACTGATATTGTTGAGTAATAAGGGTAGTAAAAGAAAGAGTGCATTTGGAAGACCATAGAAATTTCTATCAATATATTAATTAATGGTCATATAGAATAGTTCTGAACATAATAGAGTAGTTGTTTTTAATAGTTTGTCATGTTTCTATAAGTAAATACATGAAAAAAACGTCATCGGTCTCATATTTGCCCGTGAGAAGGTAATAGATTCCCCTTCAAAAGAAAAAGTACCAGTAAATTACGTAAGACAATGTTTTTTCATTTTACTTACTGTTCAAGTATGAAAACATTTCCTGGTAGATTCCACACTTTATGAAACAAATACTTTGGAGAATCTCCTATTAATGAAGTTGTACCTGTTCTTAATACACGTAACGTTAAAAATTTACAAAGACAGTTGACACATACTAAATCAATGGGAATTAATATCTAATAATCCAACTGACCAAAAATGGATATGTTACTATGATTCTCAAACTATAATATGTCATTAGGGTTTCAAAATTATTATTAATATTACAACGACCATCGATATTCAATAAACTTCACGTTAATCTATACAATTGACTGAATATCAAAGAATATAAATAGATTCGGTCAAAATAAAAGTTAAGGAAGCTAGGTACATGAAAACAAGAACTGAAGCATGTATACCAGAATTTTGCTGTATAATTTCTGTTGCTCATTTTATTTCATTTTTTTCCGAAAGTTATTATCTCTTATTTGTAGCATTTATTTATCTTGAGTATTTATTAATCTCGAATGCATATGTATCTGTAGTTTTTTGCGGTTTCTTTAAACTGTTTTAATTGTAAATCTAATTTTTTCTACAGATTATCTCAATTCATTTTATCTGTAGTTTGTTGGTTCTTTTCAAACCCAACTACCTGTTATTTATTCGTAGTATATAGAATTTAGTTTTTTCTTTTGTGCTTTTTTTAATGTTATACTCCAGAGCCCCGATGAGTGTTTCATGTTATTAAATAAATACACGAAACGCGTCGACGAAATCAAACTCTGCATTTATTTTAATTAATTTTTATTGAAACACATTAATTATCGTTAATTTTTGACACAAAAGTTGGTTGCTGAAAAGCAAAGGTTGACACTAGCAGATTGAACTTGTCTTTTCGTTAAGAGATAGGCCAGTCTGTTTTCCATTGATTCTCTCCAATTGTTTTTAAATATTTTGTTCAAAATATTCTGAATCGAACTATAGATACTAAGCCACCTGACAAGACTGATTAAACATCAGTCGAAACGGGTCGTGGTAGCATCTTACACACCCGTCGCCGTCGACAACCCTAATACGATCATTACGCTCAATCTGTTTGTTAGTTTTTGGACAAAACATTTTCTAATCGGTGGGTTGGTCAACGTACGCCGATTGATTGGTCCCCACGATCTCTATGCACTAAAAGATGCTACAACCACAGCAATACGAAGTTTACCAATCAGTACATGTGAGTTTGTAGGTGTTAGCTTCTTGGTCGAAGCTGCTAATAAAAGGTTTTTTGGAATTCAATCCATAAGTGTTTCCTTCTTTTCATTCATTCTGTATTTGTATGCTCTTGGACTACACATATCGATATCGTTCGTATGCTGCATCTTTTGCTTATATCATCTTGTACGTGTAATATAACTATGAGCCCTAACCAATGATCTATAGGATAGAAATTGAAAAAAAAGACTATATTTCCTTACTTTTAGCCCACGCGGTTGTAAATCAACTATCTGATACCTGTCGGTATGTATGTGGAACTGTATATGAGTTGCTGCTACTCGATCCCGCTTCTGTCACAATATTTCATGATAGTACGCGCGCAAATAGAAGAAAAGTTTCAATGCAGTTTATTTAAGAAGGAAAAATAAACGTTCAGTTTCGAGGCTATGGTAGAGAAAAAAGTTGCAGACAACCATTTTCATTATCTACGATATACAGATTTCCACGACGATCAAAGAACAAACCCCTCAGGTATTTGGTGCGGGTGTGGATGTGTTTATGTGTGTCGTTATTGGCGTCACATCGTTCTCCATTACACACCCACAGTTGACTCTGCATAATAGTAATGTGGATCAATGTAAATGAACAAAAGAAAAGCTAGAAAAAATTTACAAGTCAATTTTTTAGAAAAAAAACGTCTTTTTTTCTCTATGAGTTTTCTAAAAAAACCTGTGTAGTTTCCTGCATTCTTATCGGAAAATCAATAAACTCTAGTGCAATCGATAGTACACACTCAGCTCTATCTGACTAAATATAAATAAAAAAATCGACAAATTTGGCCAAGATTAAATTTTTTAGAGGGGTGCCATTAAAGCGAAGGGTGAAGACTGCCCTTGAAAAATAAAAAATAAAACCATCAACTGCATGTACATTAAATTGCAATACACCAAAGTCGTTCTTTTGTGATCTTTTCATCATTTTTATGTCTATTTTCTGTTTAAAATAACCTATGACACACTAGACCAAGCTCAACCACAGTATTCATATGCTTTATACAAAGCAAGACTCAAGCCCACTACTACTCTCACCCTCAAGGAATCAGCATGCTGAATTACCTACAACCCACTAATTTTCCAGGAAAAGCGATTGGACAGTTGGGGCCCTTCCCTCGTAAGCACTTTTATTTTACATTTCGTGTTTGTCTACTTATCGGTTTCGACTAAAAAATGTAGAAAGTCTCATAATTGTATGTACTTATTTGTCACTTATAATCATTTTAATACATATTACCAAAGTTCGCATTACAATAACAAACTATTAATATTTTACGATTATTACTGTAAATCGTAAAATTTAAGTAGGAGATCGGATGCGGAAACAAATGAATATCTTCAAAATATTAGTTGTATATTTGTCTTCTTTTAATAAAATTAGTTCTTCTTGAATTGAGAACTTATAATATTGTAATTCTGACTTTAATAATATTTTATTTGCGCACAGAAAAGTGTAGATAGGGAAACAGAAGTTTAAATGATTATAGAAACACGAAATAATTATTGAATAATCAAATAGCTACAGTAATGATCAATCATAAAATTTAAATAGGGACAGTAGCGACTGTTTGGAAAAAAATCCGAATATTTTCAGAATATGAGCTATGTGCGAGGCTAATATCAATAGAATTCATTCTTTTCAGATAGAGTAGTTTGAATCTTACGATTCTTTGTCTTCAGAAGCCTTTTGCTCAGACATAGAAGATTAAATATTCTTACATAGAAGGTTTGAATAGTATTTACGAAAGATGCAATGGGTGTCGAAATATAAAATAGCTATGTGAGTGATTAATTGGCTACAGCAAAGAATAAATAGATATAGCAACATTTAAGTAGTCATAGAAAATTTTAAACAGCTATGCAAAATATTAAATAGTTGTAGCAACGTAAAACAGCTAGTGAATGATTAATTAGCTACAGTAAACATTAAATAGCTATTTTGTTTTTCAAAATTATCTCTTTTGAGAAGCTACGGTATTTTCTATAATAATTCTCAAAAAGTAAATGATATAAATCGAACAAGGGTGTTCAGCTTTCGATCAATTTCCGATTCGAATAGTTACAATCCAAAAGCAAACTGATGAGTCCCTTTAGCAAGGACGAAGCCGGTCTTCGAATGCTTACAACACATTTTCTTTAAATGATATCTACCAGAGACGTGCATAGGACATAATTTTTTCTCCTGTCCTTGTCTGTCTTGTTACCTACCTTGATCCTGGCGGGCGGCAGGACAGGGCACCACGACAACAGGACTTTCCTGCCCTGCGCACGTCTCTGGTATCTACCTCTCCAAATACAAATCCTTATAAATGCAAAGATTTTCTATTTGGAAATGTGAAGCTTTGCATGATCTGTTTACGATTTTCGGATCGCCCGAACTACTATTCTCCTCTTCAAATCCAGCTGATGAGTGCCTTGAGCAAGGACGAAGCCGGTCTTGAAATGCTTATAACACCCTCACTCCCACCCTCAAGACAAAGGATAGTGGGTGTTATTAATGGGTGGATGAGTGGAAATCTCTCATGTCGGGGCCCTTCTTCATTTTCATGCCGGATAGATCTTAGGCGTCGTATCCAGAAACTAGGTAGGAGTCCGTAGCACACGGTTGGGTCATAAACAGCGTCATCGAGATATCTCTCTCCCATGGGTGATATTGAGGACATGTGACTATTTCACCGTGCATCCGAGTCTTTGCATTCGCTACGACTCCGATCAGGATAGTTCCTAGTCGTACGCGTGAGTAAATTTATTTTATTTTATGATTACGATGACGAAAAAAAAGTTGATAGAGCATTATTCATCACGAGTCTATTGAAGTGAAAAACGTTGGACACGATTATTATCTTCATCGACGACATACATATTACCATGACGATCGAAAGACAAAGCACGAGGAAAACCCAATTGATGTGCTCCACTTCCTTTACCATTTCCACCCACAATAACAGTACCTTCTTTTGCTTCTTTAGGCCAACGTATTACTCGATTATTACCAGAGTCTGCTATATAGAGAGTACCCAATCTATCAACGAAGAGTCCATTAGGACAAGACAATTGTGCTAAAGAGTTTCCTTGTCCTTGTCCTCCAGCAACAACAATTCCTTCTGCTGCACCTTTATTCCATTTCATTACACGATTGTTATAACAATCTGGCACATAAACGGCCTGTTGTCGATCGACAAAGACGTGAGCCGGGGAGTTGAATTGATTGAAGCCATTACCATATCCATTTCCACCAGCTACGAGAGTTCCTTTCTTGTCTCCTATTTGATATCGTCCGACTTCATTTTTTCGATAGTTAGAGACATAAAGATTTTTCTGATCATCCATGGCTAATCCATGACAATCTATGTTGTCTATAAGTATTTCTCCTTGAGCAGTGCCACTTTGACGAGACCATCGTACAACTCGATTATTCCAACAATCGCATATAATGAGACTATTTGTCTCTTTGTCAATTAGCACACCAGTTGGATGATCTATTTGATCCGATCGATTTCCTTTGTCATTACTACCAACTACAACTTGCCCATTCATATCATCTTTCTTCCATTGGACAATATGACTACTCCCCCAGTCAGCAATTACTATTGTTTGATCATCATCAACGAAGAGATCGCAAGGCTTATCGAGACCATGAGCAACAGTGATGCCATTCTGTGACCATGTTGCATCCACAGGAATATCAGGAATATCTAGAAGAAAATAATTTTTATGAATGAAAAATATTCTTTTAAATGTTAAAATAGAAAGACATAATTTCCCTTTTTGTAATTTATAAAGGTGTATAGACTGATTGGGAATGGGTGATTTATTAAGTGAAAGAATATGTCAGAGATGCCCATCGTGGTTGAAAATCGACCGCTACCGCGCCGCAGTGAATTTAGAAATGTTATATCATACTGCTGCCGCGATGATGTAGAGTATTGTATAGAAAGTATGTTTTCTTACAACCAAGTAATATACTTATACATCATTATAGGCGGCGGAACGATTTTAATTAAGAGGAGGCTTACAAATTTTTGAAAAACAGATGTTAGCCTTATGAGAAAAGACTGAAGTTTTTAAAGTTTTTTTTCAAAGCGTTCACTAAGATAAGCTTTGCATGACGTGTTGCGTACATAAAAGCAATAAACTTTACAATTGTTCTAATCAAGAGTAGAGCAAAATAATGACGATTAGCGTTGCAATTTTGAGTCTTTGGACGAATTTTCTGTATCCTCTTTACAATAAGTGAACCAATCGTTTTTAAGGAATCATCCAAATTGACCACTGCGCTTATTATATATTGACTTAAAATCTGATAGTTCCGCAGGAATATAGCACTCATTATGTGTACAACAAGCCAAAGCATGGTTCACTATTGATTCATTTTAATTTTTAATGGTCGTAGATGTAGTGCATATCTCAGTTAATTCTGAAGGTCGAAATTCTAATAAAGGATCTACGGTTTTTGCGTCTTGAGTTAAATCGATAGATGAATTATTTCAACTAATTGCGTAATTGTTCGTATCTTCACGATTTTTTGCTTTTTTTTTATGAAAAAAAGACGTAATTCGATATTACTTGTCAGACATTTATTATCTTTTCGGCTAAAAATACTGTTTATTTTTCATTTAGAAGTTTTTAAAAGATACACGAAGCCGATAAAGTGATTAGTTTCAATGATTAATAAAAATTCTACGATACCATAAACGTTAAAAGCACGTTGACTGTTCCTCTATATCAGGGAATTGCTTGTAACAGCTCAAGTCTAGTAAAAGGTATAAATGTTTCAAACATGTGCATACGTCTACGTGCTATATCTATTATCGAACATTATATTAAACTAGCCGAAATCATGGAATAAGAAATATGCATTGTTTCTTCAATATGCTTTGCCTAACAAATATCGAATCAAAATTATATTCAGAATTTTCTAAAAATATACGAGCCTCTTCAAGCCTTCCTAGCTTCTATTCTGGAGAGGCTCGGGCCTTCTCAGATCTAGTGGCTCAGCCACCTATGTTCATCATATAATTAATAGTCAACACCCCGCTAAATACTTGTTATCCAGTTGTTAGAGATGAGTACAAATGAAATAACCTTTGAACGTATAAAATGGTAATCGCTGCATATAGACGAAGCAGACATGAAAAAACAACATACTGACAGAAAACATCAGCTAATAACATACAAAGACGGTGGAAGTAGAACATATTTTCTTCGAAGGCTAGGCTCTGTTAATTCTAAAAGATCACCGTGCAATAACCTAATGATGACGCTTATTAGACAGTGAAAGAGTAATGAAAATGTATCCCTGGGAAAAAGCAAATTTGAATTAACTAAAATCATGATAGAAAAACAATATGAAGCTTTGCAGGTTTAAAAAAATTATTTTTTAACTTATAAATTATCAACGCTACCACTTCGAACTTTTTAAAAATCTGCTGTTACGGCGCCGTGGCCACCACGGAAGTTGCGGTCGCTGCAGCGCCGCGATAGACATCTCTGGAATATGTATAGAAAAGAAGTTCTTTTGAAATAGTCATATTATCATTTTTGTAGTTAGTAAAATTTAATTATATATGGATACAATCTAGAAGATTTGTAAGTATTAATTGCAGAAAGAACATGTTGTGCATCATGTAATAGGTTGACGAAAAATTTTCCTGATTCCGGTTTACTTTTCTATAAGCATTATCTATCTACTGCCTTCTGAGACAACTGTACATAAAAATATAATATTATCTACTATACTCCGAATAGCGTAGTAGTAATATAAAATGTAGTTTTCCTCCTTTTAACCCCTTTACTTCTTTTACTCCCTTTAGTTGCATTGATTGGCTTAAGATGGCTTCATGAAGTGAGATCAACACCAGTACTCAAGCAGCTGAGCGGTGTAAACAGAGTTAAAGCAGTAAACGGGGGAAAGGGAATAAGTAGTGCATAGATAAAAGTAAATCGGGATAAGAGAAATTTTGGTGGACTCTTCATCATTGTATCTCGTGATAATGTGTAAAAATTGGAATATATTAAAATGTAGACGAGAAAAGAAGAACTTGAAAGTTATTGTTAAAATTTCTCTTTTTTTTTAATCTTACGTTTCAACATAAAAAGAAATTTGAAATACGAAAATAGAAGATTTTGCAAACAGATTTCGTTTTAATCGAACATTTTCAATATAGAACTTGTTTCAATTTTGGTTGTTAGAAGAACAACGACTATGAATTTATTTGAATGAATTAAAGAGGAATTCTTACTTTCACGAAGAAAATAGTGCTTTTCTTTCAGAGTAAAATTTTGTATTTTCGATTTAATTAGAGAATATGATTGAAATGTGTAGCACATGTGTAGAACTCTCTTAGAATATTATATATTATAACATATCGTCGTGATAATAATTCGAGAAGAGAAGAAGAGCTATTTAAAGTTACAATTTTATGAAATTTTTTTATTGATATCTTTAAACATAAAAGAAGATTTTCATTTCTAAGCAGAGAACTAGATAGAAAAAAGTAAATCGGTTCATTTCAAGAGTAATCACTCTTTGTAAATAGAGATCATATTTTTTTCTGAAATAGTTAACAACATAAGAATTAATTAAAAGTTACTAAATTTTTCAAAATCAGTTTATATCAATCGTAATGATTTCTTGAGAAAAAAGAGTTGCTGTATTTAACTGATAATTTATAATAATATCAATGAATGATTAATGAAATTGTATAGTTAATTTACTATTAATGCAATAGTATTAAAGTGAATACTTATATTTATCATAAAATCCATATGAAATATGAGACGATGTATTAGAAATGAAATTGTTTTAAAAAATTCCCACTATTGAAAAATTTCTCAAGCTTTTTAATGAAATACATTTTTATACAAATTGTTTCATTTTTGATTAAAAAAATATTAAAAAGTAAAATATGTAAAACAAAAGATGTAAAGCTTTCTTCAGATATTATTGTTATCTAATCTATCATGTTGACAAACTCACAAGAACTTTTGCTCTTACAAAGAGTAAATAATTTTCAAATAAGAAATTACAAATACTGTACGTTCTATTTTCATGGTTACAAGATGTCACTTAGAACTTTCACGTAAGTCTTTAGACTAGTTTTTAGTGATTCATAAATAATACTATTGGTTAGAAGATTTGTATAACTTATTAAACGAACTAATGTCATCTTTTTTCTAAACTGTCTTTTTCGAGAAGTTAATCATTTAAAAAATCTAAACGATAAAACAATGAACATACAGAACTTGTCAGCATCCAAAACGGGTCCTCGAAGCTGTCTTATAATATCATTATGTAATGTTTTTGAATCATCCATTGATTCCATTAATTTAATAAGATAACCAAGCATTTCATTTTGCTGAACAGAAATGTTTATACGAAGAACATATTTTTAAAGAAGCTTTATTATTACCTGACTCTTTATAGATTCATAACATTTTTCAACGGCTTGAATTCTGTCAAGCGTATCCTTTTGTAAAGCTTTGCTGAAAGTATATAAGAAGAAGTATTAAACTAATATCTATTCTAATAAAATAGACGAATGCTCAGCTTTTTTAAACGGTTTTGATAATACTAATAAATTAAGGAATCATAAAAATTTCAACGAAGATTTTCGTATTTGTTTGTCAAAGCAATTGATTGTAAATTCGATGAAGTGTTTTGAGTAGCAAAAATACTGATGATTAGCCAATGATCGGATCCCACAAAATGAGAATTGTCTAGTCTTACTGACTTTTCTATTATGATTAGAACTTCAAGTATACGCGCAGGAATTTTTCTCACTGTCAAATTATTATACAATATTCTGATTTCTAGGAAGAAGCAATATGAACATATTACTCGATAGTTCATTCCCTCTTTTCAAACGTGGAAGTCAAATTTTTTCTATTGTCTTCTTGGTAAAAATCATCCTGAAAGTTTTCTTAGGTTTTTACTTTTTGAAATCGGCATTTATAAGACATATTTGAATATTGTCTATCTACTTACATTGCTTCATCATCGAACTTAGTTTCGTTTACTACTTGTTTATCTTTTAGTGAAGAAATAGAATAAACTTTAGCACCAAATTTATCTTCGATTTCTTGAAAATTTAGTGAAATTTTTTCATTGAATAAGTATTCTAAACAAAAAGTAAATTCTTTAAATAAGTAGTTCAATCGAATCTTAACTGTAGTTGGTTTGACGAGAATGTTCTTGAAGTTTTTTTTGAAAATATGGTCTTCGACAACATTTTCCCAATATTTGTATAGTTAATTGCCATAGATGAGAGAAAATAATAAGTGGTGGTGGAAGCGATGAACGCGAATAATATTCAGATACTAATAAGTATCGTTGATATTTCCATATACGGTCAGCATCTTCTTGAAGTTTTTCAAATGTATGACTAGATTCAAAGCAAGGCAAAGATATCTTCTTCGTATTTAGAAATCAATTTTATAAAAGCAATAATTGTCATTTCGATGAAGCAGTAATTACACCGATTTTAGGGCCGCTAAAACCTCAACTCATTGTCTTTTGACATTGAACGATGCACAAACCTAATGTGTTTCTCTTAAGATAAAATGAACTCAATATCTATTCATTTAATAAATATTATTATTGAATTTATGTTCAAAATTCGGCAAGTTTTTACAAAAGAAAACAACATATTTACAATACATGACATGAATTCAAATGTATGATTTTCTCGTATGATTCTGTCGCAACGTTATAACATATTAATTAGAATCAACAAAGAGAAAGTGTTTTTATAGTGACTTATATTCAACTGACGTAGCGGTGAATGCTCGAATAGATACACATCATAAACTATTATTTGTAATAAATACCTGAACATAGCAATAAGTAGATTGATCATTAATATGCTAACAAAAGCCATATAAACGACCAATAAAATAAATGCTACGTAACCATTTAGTTTATAATTCTCTTAATATAGGCAAAAAGAAAAAGAATAAACAATGATTTAACAAAAATGAAAAGAAAATCATTAATTATTATCATACTTGTAAATGCTGCTAAAGTACTTAGTTCTCCGAATATTTGCCAATAAGCATGATTTAAAATATCCCGCGGTAAATGCCACGTAAGTTTTTGTAAACCGTGTATTAAACTATATGAAGATATACCAAATGCCAAAATAAATACAATTAGCATTAACATGAAAAATTTTAAATCATTGATCTTGAAAGATTTAATAGAAAATAATAATCACAAAAAGAATTGTTATTTACCATTTCACCAATCATAACAAGTTTTGGTCCAAGTTGTTTTAAAGCAGCAAAAAAACTTAATGAACGTCCAAACCAGAAAATTAAATCAAATGATAGAATAACGCGTGCCATACAAAAGCATTCTGATATGGGAAGGCATCGAAGTGTAAAACCAATAAAAAATAGAATTATCGCCAATGCATCTATTTGATTCCAAAAATCTCTAACATGTATTGTAAGACGAGTTTGCATCGATCGCGTTTGTACTGCAATTAGCTTTAATGTCAATAGGAAAGACAAATAGTCAAAATTAATAGATTTTACAAAAATATAATTACTTGTCGAATTTCTTCGAAAAGCAATGTAACAATCCAGAAAAGAAGTATAAATTCAACGATAGATGGATATTTATGTCGTTGAAATCCATACGGAATTGGTGTATTAGTATTTATTGTGTTTATTGTTAGATTTATATTTAAAGCAGATTGATCATCATTATTATCAGCAGTACTGCTTGTATCATCTTTTGAATCAATTACCGGTGGACAAATATCAGCAGGAAAATCATAGAGTGGAAAGAAGCCGCATAATATGAGATAAGAAAAAAGTAATAAAAATATAATTTGAGAGTACTAAAATTGAAAGAAAAACAATAAATTAATATTTTTCATTAGTTTTGTTAAAATAATTACTATATTGTAAACATATTTAACAAATGGTACATGAAAAAATGTATGAAGATTGGAACAACATCCGCGACGTTTCTTATTTTGAAATTTCTTCCTACAACAACATGATAATAAAACTAATCAATCTTTTTAGTTCATTTATGAAGCGTTAGTATTTTTTCAGTATAGAACACTAACCTTGCTCTA
The DNA here is from genome assembly GCA_905331475.1 of Rotaria socialis. NCBI lineage: Eukaryota > Metazoa > Rotifera > Eurotatoria > Philodinida > Philodinidae > Rotaria > Rotaria socialis. Next base: position 55,935 of record CAJNYU010001385.1, on the reverse strand, counting down.
TCTTCTTTGTCTTCCTTAGCTACGAGCTGCATGCGACCACTTGTATTCGTTGATGGGCTAGAAAAGTGAGAGTTGGTTTTCTTTTTAGTGACAAGATTCCAATAAATATAAAATAAACATTTTTCTCAGTACTTTTTGTCAAAAGAAATCACTCATAATCAGCTGTTTTCAAGCGATCTCAATTTATCAAGGACCAATCCTACGTTAATAACTTTTGAAGTTTCATATTATCAGTAAAAGAATTCTGCAATAATATGGATTGATTGAAACTTCTTTTGTCAGTTCAAAAAACAATTGTTTTAATGATTTCAAAATATTATATTAAATACCTAAATATTATTTCTTGTTTCTCTGATGCGAGAGAATTACTTGGATCTGACCCATCAGCACGTTGCTATAAATAAAAACAGAAATAATGTTTCAATTATTCATAATGGTTAATCATCATATTATGTACATCACAAGGTATTCCGTCGACATCGTTTGATGGAAGTATTTCATCATAATAAGAAAGAAAAACACCACCCACAATCGTTAATGTAGAAAGGACGATTTTGAAAGGGCGTATTCTTTTATCAATTTTTCCGTACCTAAATATGACATGACTGTTTGCAATTTTTTTTTACGAAAGTTTATTTATAACCAACCAAATTTTTTCTATCACGTCTTGTACTGCTTGTTGAGCAATAAACTGTCTAGCATCAGCTGCGATAGCTATTTCAAACAATGTAGTATTGCCAAACGATGGTATTTTTTGTATAATTGCATTCCTAGATATTTCAGGATTTTCTTCATAGGTGCTTTTAATTATTTGCGAGGCAAAGTTCTCATATTGTTCAGTCAATTCATAGTATCTGTTATGCTTTTTTCTGGTATTTATTTGATCCTCATTTCCTTTTTCATTAGCATAATGCTTGTACCATAATGTAGCAAATAATGCTATACCTAAAAGAATACATTTCCTATAAATATTATCAAAAGATATTTTTACTTACAGACTTTATTTTTAACACGAGACCAAAATAATATTGCGAGTTCATGCCGAGTAGTTATAATTGACCAAAGAAAAAGATCCGTATTAACATCGGGAGGAACACATAGATCTGTTCATGATCAACGAAAACAAATAAACGGATTTAAAAACGTTTTTTCATATATCGTTTTCTTTTCAGTACTCGTATGTTTTTATTATATAATGATTGAAATTCTCAACTTTTAAACTTTATTTATAAACACTTTAGTTATTCAGAAAAGAAAATATCATTTTCACAAGACCTTAAATATGTGATTGTGATCAATTGCTTGATTATATCTATTCAGATATGTAGCATAAATCAAATATTGAAAAAAATAAAAAGCAATTTTCATATATTAATTATATTTTATGTATAAAACTCATGATCTTTTATAATTTATGCACAAAATTTGTGTGAGAATGAACATAATCACCTATGTTTCTTAATAATATTCTTACAAATTATGACTATGAAAATTCAAATGGCTTGCAGTACGTTTATCCAGAAATCAATCAAAGCAGTATTATTTTTTAGAACTTTGCTAATATTTCTTTCATAGATATATCTTTAACTTTTTGATGCCTTAGTTAAGATTTTTGTCCCTAATTATCAATCCATGCATAAAAACCAAGACAAATTCTGTATCGGCAATTTGGAGAGACAAAATCATTATGGGTAAATACTTCACAACTTTCATCCTATATGAGATATTGTCATCTAACTATATAACGGGTGGGCCATAAAGAATTACACTATTTTGTTTTCGCTATAACTCAGTCAATGTTGATGCTATTGGCCAAAGCTTTTTTCCAAAAGAGTCGCCATGGAATTCTCTACAAAATCATATGTAAAAGATTTTTGTAAGCTACGAAACAGCTAAGTTCTAAAACGAAGAGAACACGTTTCGAAAATGTTCAACTTCCAAGCTCAAAACCCATTAATATTTGGAGTACGTTTCGACAATTTATACGCAGGCTTAAATTGCGCGAGAAACATTTTCTAGCATTTTCAAATACGCTTTTTCCGATATCCTTGAAAAGCTTTTCTTTCAAAGTGACCTTCACGTATTAAGTCGATATTTTCCGACAACTCGTCCGAAATGTCTCAATTGGGGTTTTCACGACAGCTAATCGCAAGCAAAACTTTGAATGGCTCGAACGAGTGTGCAGAGATATAGTCTCGTATGTTGAATTTTAAAGAAAAAAAAAACGTCAATAAAGAACGTTTTCTTACTAAATTGCATGCATTTTGGTGCAACCAGCAAAACATGAAATGAAAGTTGAGTCTTTCCGAAAAGGTGAAAAAAATTATCCTGAATTTTTTACACTTTTTTAATCAAGAAAATTTTCAAAGACATGAATCTTGTCTAGAATTTAATGCTCGTGAAGTTGGTCGTCTTAGTTCATTCGTAGCTCTTTCTTAGAAAGTCAATTTGAGAAAAAAAGGTTTTTGAGCTAGAAAGTTGATCATTTTCTAAGCCTGTTCTCTTCGTTTTAGCACTTAGCCGTTTGGCAGTTTACAAAAATCATTTACGTGTGACTTGGTAGAGAATTGAGTGGCGAATCTTTTTGAAAAAAGTTTTAGCCAATAGCATCAAAACTGACTGAGTTATAGCGAAAACAAAGTAGTGTAATTATTTATGGCCCACCCGTTAGTAGATCGCTATATCACTAAAATTCGACAGATCCCAAATCGTAACAACTTATTCAACTTTTTTCTGATACTTTGATGAGTCCATATACGAAAAGAAGTATATTGAAGTGATAGATATATGATTGCTGATTAGGACTATGACAGCTCCAGCTCACGAACCCGGTTCAAACGAACCGATGAACTGTTTGAACAGTTCTTTGGAACTGAACTGAACTGTTCGAACAGTTCAGCGCAGCTCAGATAACTGGCAAGAGCTATCCTATAGGGTACCTTTAGGACTAGGACTACGACAGTTCAGCTCAGTTCGAGAGAGCTGTTTGAACAGTTCACCAGTTCGGAACTGTTGCCGAACTGTTATAGTCGTATTGCTGATACTCGTATAAATATTCATTAATCTCTCAACAGTGAATGTAAAGTATTTTACTTTTTGATGTTTCTGTATCATCATCATCATCGTCATCGCCGTCATCATCGTTCATTGGGAATGGAAAACTTTCGTGATGTGAACTTAAATATTTCTTGGGAAGCAATCTAGTAATATCAAATAGATCTCCTACACATGGTTTAATATGTTCATTGTAAATTTCGAGTAATGAAATTTTAGAAGATTTACAATCACGATCCTGTATTTTGAAATAAAATAGAGAGAATTGTACGTAGAAATTTAGTATTAAGATTAAAAAAAGCAATTAACCTTTTCGATCATTAATTTGTAAAGATCAATAAGTGTACTATTATTATTTTGAAATAATTTAGTAATTGAAAAATTTTTTTCCAGAAATAATTCAACAAATTTGAATTGATTACATATAAGTGCCGATACAAATAATTCGTCTAAACCAGGGTCCTAATATTCAGAACAGTGAACAAAAGTAAAACAAATTCAAAATTACATCATGTTTTTCTTACTCTCCAATCTATATAATTGTCCTTGATATATGTTTTAGCTCCATCAATACAATTAAAATCTAATGCCAAACGAAGTTTTTCACATTCCTGTTCCTTAAGTTTTTTATCAACCCCAGCAGATGTAGCTAGATAAAAGCAAATTATAAAAATGAGCAGTATATTAATTTGTTTATTTTTTTGTACTAACCATTTACCAGCACCCTAAAAATGATGGAGACAAGTTCAGATGCCTTATTCGAATTCGAATTAAGTATATTGATCAATTCATTTTTCTCATGGATGCATCCAAATAATGGGTGGAGTATATATCCATCTGGAACACCCACACTTGAACCAATTGCATTAATTTCAACTCTAAGTTCTTTATGAAGTTTTTCTTGCAAATCGAGAAGATGTTTCTCCCGTTCAGATGTATTAGTACTAAAAAGCATAGAAAAATGAAGACATAATTATCAATGAAACTCATCACAGTATTTATGTCTTTCTTGTGCTAGAAAATGAACTCAATTTTAAATCAGATTTCAGAAACAAAGAAATTTCCAAACGAAACCACTTAGCCATTCTCTCATAACAATAATTATAGAATTGAAATTTACTTCACTATAAAATTTGTTGGACTCATATCAGTTCTCGTTTTAAGAAAAGAAAGCAGAAGTACTGTTTTTCAAGAAATTTTCCAATACAGATGCTAGTAAGACTTTTAGTATTGACACTATTGATACGGGAATTTACTTTGTTAATCGCACTGCAGCCGGTATATACGTATGATAATATTCACGATAAAGACGTAATGCATTAGCAAATAAATTACAACAGTGACCAGTTCCTTCAAGAAAAACGGCTGGAATTTTATATTTAGTCATAGCGTATTTAACTACAGACAAATAAATATCAATTATTCGTTTTTAAATAACTAATTTTCTTTACCCGTTCTAACTGTATTTAGATCACCTCCAACAACAAGAAGAACAACAGGCACATAATCTATATTAGTAAAAAGAAATTAAAATTTAGAAAATTCGATAATATTGTATTAATGTAAGTTTGAAAGAAATAAGAAGGTAGATATGCTTTTTGATCCATTTTTAATCTGGTTGGTAGAATTATTTTTTAGTTTTGTCAAACACGATCTGAAAAGAGCATTGAAGTATATATAGTATATATAGATATTTATATGACCCTCCCCCCTCCCCACAGACCATGGCAAACTGCATAAATTCTATAACACCATAGGTTATTTCAGATGTTTTGAAAAATTATCACAACAGAAACGTCGTGTTTCACACTTTTAATCTCATAGGGATTGCGCTAACAATTTTTTCTTGGAAAAAATTACCTGAAATAACACCTTCAAGATAAGTTCGAGAAACTTTCCAATTATAGTCATCTCTTGCTATATCTTCCACGAATATAAATTTTGCATGATTCGGTTCTAGTACCAGTTCTTTGGATACAATAGGCTCAACAACTCCACCTGATTTTAAAAGACTTGACTTGGAAGCTACATAATCTGGAGTAGGGATGCCCTAAAGTTATTTTTAGAAATTTAGAATTTCTAGTTATATGCAACTTACAATCAATTGTATTCGTCTCGAACGATTTGGATCCCTTTTAATGATTTCAGTAATTCGCTTGCTAATGCCTGTATTTAAGCCATCTGTAATGATCCATATATCTACATAACACCGAGAAATGCATAATATTTGACGATTGATATAAATTTAAGTGATTTTCCAACTGACATATGTAATGATTAATTCATGTTAGGTTTCCATCAGTATAGATTTGATGCAACCATTCCCCTGACAACTATGTTGCTACTAATTTCAGTATCGATAATTTTACTTTCTTGAATCCTGACTTTATATTTTAAAAAACTCTTTCAGAATTTACGTTAAGCATAAATTTAATCATGAATACTATTTACTTTCTTTATATTCTAATCCGAACTGAAACTTATATCAATTGCATTCATTTATAAGAAGAAACTAATAGTCGAATGATAGACGCTGATTACAAACCTCGCTGGTGACCAGCAAGTAAAATACGAAGACGTTGACGAGATTACTAATTGAAACAATTCCTAACTCAGATAATAATTCATATGTTTGTTAATAAATTCATTACTTGAAAAAATTCTTAAATGTTTTATCGTTTTGAGATCAAAAATAAAAATGAAGAAACTGGATTAGATGAAAAAGGACAAATATCGATTAATTTATATTACGGACACTAGTCGATTATATTATACCTCTGTTTTCAGCGAGTTGATAAAGTGCATTTCGAAGTTCTCTTTTTAGTTCATCATTCATGTTACGATCTTCTTCACCACAAATTACCGATATGACAAGTAATGGTGGATTCTAAATTAGAAAAGCTTTTAAAACAAAAATAATAGTAAATAACATACTGAAGAAAACCAGTTTTGAAAGAGATCTTTCTTTATTTCTTGTATATCACTGAGATTACCAGTAGCCGGTATGTAAATGTAATCTGCCTTATTATTTTTACTATCAGGAACTAAAAAATAGGAGAAATAATTATAAAGATTAGTCAAGCAGCTTTTTTACTAAATTGTGTTTTCTCATACATTTTATTTTTCCATCTACTTTTATCCCCATGTTTTGGAGAATTTTTTGCCCTCTCTCAGCTGTAGAATTTGCTCCATCAGTTGTTGGAAGTTGGTCATAATCTGAGTCTTCAGAAACTTCGTTTCTTTTTTTAGCTGTAAGATCTGCCATACTAAATATGAATTTGTGCCGTGAGAATTATTTTCACTAACTAATCTGAAATTAAGAGATATAACATTTAAAAAATGATCAAAATAGTACAATTCCATTTTAATTTATTTGATACATAATTATCCTTGTAATGTTTGACTTGAAACGATGTAAGTCTCTTAGTGACTTTTAAGATGAAACTCAATACTGATCATAAGTCCACTGAAGAAAGTGTAGGAGTTTCAAATATTTCAAGCATCTGTATGTCGATGTGCTTGATATTTTCAAAAGTTGAGAAGTTTATGAAATTTCTATAATTTCTTAGTTCTTCAACAGTTTTCCAGGTTTTTGGTTTACATTGTTATCTAACCATCGTTCTGATAATTGTTTCGTTCATTTTCTTTATCAAGAATTCAAGCCTATGTGAGAAGTTTCGATAACTCTGGAATCTTACTGAATTCGAATTTTGTTGCAAGTGCCCAATATTACATTAAGTGAATCGATCTCATTTAAAGATGTAATACAAACTATTTGGTCATTGTAGAAAAATTTAATTCATACAGGATCTTATGACACTACTTTACTAAGACGTTTATATCTTTTAGCTACACCTATAAGAGAGTTAAGGATAAGATAGAGAAATATTCTAGAAATAGAATGAAAAATGATTATTTATGGAGATGAAAAATACCTAAACGTTGTTATATATCCAAGAATTTTATTTTTATTTTTAAAGCAAATAATCTATTATGAAAAAGATGACAGATACGTCGCGAAATTATTAATGTAAAACAAAAGATTGAAACTTAACTATTAATTGGGAATTAAAAATTGCCAGGATTAGGTTAGACTTCTGATCTTACCAGAAAAGCAATATTTTTCGAATAGAGTGCACTTATTTCGAAGAAAGAATATCAAAGATGATTTACGCGGTATCACGATGAAATCAAGAATACGAGCTGAAGTGCGAAGCATTAGGACTAATTATATGAAATAATTGAAATTTCGAAAAGAAAAGACTATTCAGTGTGCCACAGATTCATGACAAGACTGTTAGAGAGTTTGGAATGATATCAGATCTAATAAAATCACTTACAGCCAATGTTCCTAATGAGAACAGATGTTGTAGAGTATTTTATAATTTAATTTCTAATTCAGTAAATTTAAATTTAAATAAAATAGATTTTTTTATTTTTTTTGAATAGAAAAATGTTGTCTGTATCAAATGGTACAAAAATCACTTTTCTATCTTCGAAACTCATTTAGTCATAAGTAGTAGAATCTAAGAGATTGAATTTGTTCTTAGTAGGAACCCCAAGCTAAAAATTGTTCCTAACTCCAACCACAAGTGAAAAACATGCTAAATTTTTAAAAAGTTACTAAAAGCACTTATTCACTATCAAAACTTTTGAAACCTTGAATGAAACAAAATGTCGATTGATTCTCACGGAGTTTTAATCCAGCAATTCAAAGTTTTTCAAATAATATCAACTGAGATATTAAATCTAGAAAGAATAATAATCTTTTTGAATTAGGACCGTTTCTTTTACTAACAACAACGAGCGAAAAAATGTTTCTAATTCGAATAAATCCATAAAATAGATAGAAAAAAAATCTTTTTTTAATAAATCAACTCTTTTCATGTTTTAACTTCAAAATTCCCTTTTGCATTCGCTAGAAGAACTGTTAGTTTAGACATTTCACATAAAGATCCAGCGGTTCAGTTTAATCGTACATTATCCAACAAAGATAGTGAGAGATAGTGGTTCAACCAATTTTTTTGACTAACTGTATCAAAACTATCAACTTTAGACTATCAAACATTAATGAAACTTGGCGAAAATTTAATTTGACCCAAAAATTGTGAATGTTAAAATTATTTTTTATCTCAGCGTCTAAAAAAATGATTTTTCAAACAAGAACAACCATAGTTCTTTTTTGGCTTTATTTTAAATGGGACTTTTTTTGAGCTCCACCATCATCTACAACGCATTTCATTGCATAGATTTCATTTCTCGTTAAGAAAAAGGAATCCATCGCGAAGATGTTGATTTTGAAAATATTGGAATTTTGTTTAGTTTTGAAAAATAAAGACAACAAACCTTCGCAACGCATTAGTCGTCGTTAACGAAAATTGAAACCTATGCAATGAAATGCGTTGCAGATGATGGGTGTGGGTGTGTAATGGAGAACGATGTGACGCCAATAAGGACACCCAAACCCACACCCTTATATAGAATAAGTGCTCAATGAATAAATAAGTATCTCATAAGTTTTGGTAGCTCACAACCAACTCGTTATCGTGGCTCCCATGTATAATCCAAAAATGAATATCTATACCTACGCCAATATCTTACAAAAGCAGAAAAAAAAACTTAAATTTCGAATTGTTCGTGTCCGTGCTCTCCATTCATTTGTTGTAGACAAAAGCAACATTCTCTGATTGCCAAGATACATGAAAACTACTGTTACAATCTTCATCTCTGGCATCAACTACGAATACAGAGGAATATATATATATAGGGACGGAGAAAGATTCTGAGTGGGAAAAAATTTTAAAAAAAACTTTGAGTTATTCATACTTATGCTGACTCTGAATTCATGATATGAAGGGACTCTCAATACTTCTCGCTGAAAAAATCGTTAATTGCGTACGCTGAAATTCTCGAGTTTCATTAGCAAACACAAATGAAAAACATAATTCAAGAATTTATATAAATAGGCGACCAAGTAAATACATAAATCCCAGTAGATTCATGGTCGTATCTACGATTACCCTCAATACTCAATAAAAAAAATAAAAACTGCTTGTGCAACCATTACCTGGCATCTCAATCGTAGGCATGTAGAATGAATGAATAAACATTCTATAATGGAAGTAAATGAAAAAAAAGAATGAAATGAGATTTTTTTTTAATAATCATACCCATTCCAAACTTGAGGGTGTGGGTGTGTGGGTGTGTGGGTGTGTGGGTGTGTGGGTGTGTGGGCGTCTGGGTGTCTGGGTGTCTGGGTGTGGGTGTGAGTGTGGGTGCGGGTGTTGGTGTGAGACTTGCATGCGGAATACAGACACCCACATCCAACATATTAACGCTAAAAGAAGATTAAAACGCGTTCTTCTAGCCTAACTGGTTAGGACATCTGCTCGGATAGCAGAAGGCGTGGGTTCGAATCCCACGAAGTTCACTTAATTTTTTCCTTCGCCACATATAACACGGCTTGTCATTTACGTTCTATTCACATGAGAGCTTACGAAACGCTGTACAAACCAAACAATATTTAGTTGCTTCATTTTTATTTAGATGAATCCCCGTGTTAACGTATTTTCCTACGGCAAATAATAGATCTTATTTTTGCATGTCAAAATGAGATTGATTTTTCACCAGACAGACAAGATTCAAAGGGTATGCTTTATCATATTTTTAAATTCTTCGAAAGTTTAAAGCGCTTGTCTATTTGTGGACCACTTTCATACCTTTAAAACTTAGTATTTCATATTTGACTACTTTGTTCCTCTTCACATTTTTACAAGTTATGTGTTATTATCATTATTGATGATTATGATTATGATTAATCAGTTGTTCAAAATATTGTGAGTTTATCAATTATGTTTGTTTGAATTGAATCAATACTATTATACATTGTTAGGTGTGAATAAAGAAAAGAACCGATCCCACCACACTGATTATTCATCAGAACTTTTCTTGTTGTATGATCAATCGTAGTACATTAATTTATTTTCTAGAATGATTTACCGAATTTCAGGTGTTTCTCATTAAATTCGGTGTGAATTGAATCATCTAGTTCATTATTGATCGATCGATGATACTCAACGAACTTTTAATAATATAGGATATCAACACGCTTGGTGTATTTTTTACTAGTCATTTTTTTTTCTTTTTAATTTCGCTCTTGTATTGTTACACTCGGAAGTGCTTACAAGAGTTGCCGTAAGAATTTACAGCTGTTTGATTATCACGGCAAAGAACTATTAAATATGCAGAAGAGAGAACAATACAATCATAAGATGCCATGCTTGCTAGATAGAGTTGGATGTATAGAATTATACATGTAAATAACCCGAAAAGGAAAAATAAAATAAGAATAAATTAAAGGAGAAAATGAGAATAAAAGAAAGAAAAAAAAACAAAAAGAAAAGGAAACGAAAAAGAAAAGAAAAAATAGGAACGCGCTAAAAGAGCGAGAGGTAGAATGCACGAAACATTAAACAAAAACAAAGAAAGAACACATGGCGGATTTCATTCAACTAAAAATTCAAGCCATTTCAGAAGCAGCGATTGATGTCTGTCACGTTTGCGTCTGACTCGCTTCATTCGAAAGAAATGACCTAAGTGATCATTCTTATTTTTATGGAATGAATCCCCATGTTGCGAATACCGGATCATTTTTTGCGGTAAACCGCGGTATTTATTCGTTCTGCGGTAATGGGAGCCGGTAACCGGACCGGTAAAACCGCGGTAAACCGGCGGTTTTTTGCTCATGTTTATCACATGTAAAAGTAAAAAAAAGGATGATTAAAATAGTTTAATTGGTGATTTGGAAGACTTTTTCTGTCAAAAATTATAGACGAACCGGTTAACCGCTTTTTTTTAAGCGGTAACCGCGGTATTAATCAAAACCGGCGGTTTACCGCGGTAAATGTCGGATCATTTTTTGCGGTAAACCACGGTATTTATCCGTTCTGCGGTAATGGGAGCCGGTAACCGAACCGGTAAAACCGCGGTTAACCGCCGATTTTCATGCGGTTTTTATTACATGGGTCCCAACAAAATATATCATTGTAGAAGGGCGAGCGACTTAAATCTGATTTTTCAATTCGTTCTAATATTTTCTTTATATATCGTTTTACATAGTCTTCTAAAGAATCTTCTTTTGTTATTTGTAGAATGTTTGTTGCTCGAGCAAAGGGACGGCGATGAACTAGTCTTAATCCGTTTCTAAACTTTCTTAACAACAACTCTTTTTGGATTTTCGGTAGGAATGGATACAGTGGAAACATCCAGGCAAAATACGGAAAACTGTACGCAAAGAAACATTTTCTCAAAACGTCTGTTGAGACAGTTTTACCACCTTTCATCCATCTTAACTTACTGAATGTTCTTTGAATATTCTCAAGAGTTTTATCAATTGTTGGTTTTAAGGACATCTTATTCGTCCAGGCGAAGCCTAGATACTTAAACTCTTTAACTACTTCTAATTTCTTGCCATTCATAAAAACATTGATTATTGGATTTTGCACTTGTGTGTGAAAAATCTGTGCTACTGTTTTAGATACATTAACTGGTTGTTTCCATTTTTTCGAATAGTTCGCTATTTGGCTACAAATTTTAGTTCCTTCCTCTTCTAGAAACTTAATCATTGACTTTATATCACGGCATATTGGCGGAGATATGAGTATGTTGAGATCATTCTCAACTATGTGGCTAGAATGAGCACTTACACATGCAACTAGGTCACAATGATAGACAATAAACAGATATGAACTTAAACTACTACCTTGAGGCAGACCGACATAAGTGTAAAATATATCCGACTTGCTTTCTCCAAATAAAACATATGCACGTCGATCATTTAACCACGATACAATTAATTTTAATAGTCCTAAAGGAATACTGAGTCTGTTGAGTTTTACGATAAGACCTTTATGCCACACTTTATCGTAGGCCTTTTGATAGTCTACATAAATTGCTAGCGTTGGAATATTAGCTGTCATATTGTTTTTGACTTCTTGATATATAGATATAACTCTGGTAGGAAGAAGACAACCTGGACGAAATCTCGACTGTTCGATTGGAACTAAACTATTAGTTTCAGCCCATAGTCTTATTCTTTCTAGCATAATTTTCTCAAAAAGCTTGGAATGTGTTGCTAAAAGTGATATTGGTCGTGTTTGATCACAACGAGGTACTCCTGCTTTTAGTTTATTCAATGTAATTATTTTAGCTAATTTCCAAACATCTGGATACCTATATTCTTTTAACCAAGTATTAAAGCAATTTGCTAGACAATTAATATAGCCTGGTGGAATTATTTTGATCATATAATTCGACACTGCATCGAATCCTCATGATTTTTTTGGTTTCAACTTCGATATGTGTTTCTTTATTTCATCAATGTTTGTCATTTCGACCTTATCATTAGCCAATGCTAATTTATTCATCAGTTCTAAATACTCTATATCAATCTGAAATTCATACGGATCTGACATATCAGTATTTGGAGGTTGGAACTGTTCTGAGTAGTAATGATAAAGTTCGTCCTTGATTTCATTCTCCTTCGTTAATACTCTTGTTCCGGTATTTAGTTTCGAAAACGGTAATGATCTATGTTTATATATTCGCGAGAGATAAAGCCAAAACGCTTGCTCCTTATTGTCATTTGTTTCTTGAATTTTTGACAGAAACTCTCGCCATTTACTCGTCTTATATTTTGCAATTTCAATTTTTACTTCACGTGTTAACACCCGCAGTAGCACTCTTGTTTCTTCATTTATAACGCATATTTTTCTCTCTCGATAATATTTATTTCTGTCTCGTTTCACTTCTTGCAGCTTCTGAATAAGATAAGGAGGTAGAGCTGGTCGGAATTTTTCTTTTTCTTTCCATTGCGTCAGTCTGTTTTTTAAAGCAGCAAGAAAGCGCACATAATTCATATACCAATCATCCACTGGCATCCCTCTAATCTGCTCCTTTTGCCAAAATTCTTGTAACAACGTAAGAATGGCTTTATATGCCTTCCAGTGTGCGTGGGGGAAAATACTATTCTTATCAAATACTAAATTCTCGCAAGTTATCATTATTGGTCAGTGATCACTGGTACCCATCTTTAGAGTCTCTCCCTTTGTTCCTCCTAAATTTGTAAATGTTAAATCAATGTTTCTATTCGAACGTTTTGAAGAATTTGATAATGAGGGAATGTAACAAAGATTGTTTTTTTCCACCCATTCTTTCAAAATTCTTTCTCTTTTATCTGCCGACGTGCTACCCCATTCTTTTACGGATGCATTGAAATCACCAGTTATGATTGTATTTTTAGTGATATATGACTCTAATTCTCCTAAAACTCTTGTTTGGCCTGCTGGCCAGTAAATAGCAATTATTCTAACTGTTTCAGAGAGGCCATCGACATCGACAATAATTGTATTTTCAATATTTAAGTCTATTCTTGAACCTTTTAAATGTTTTCCTATAGCTATACATACACTACCGCTTTTATTAGTTCCGTGTTGATGAAAAATATTAAAATGAGGTATTTGAGATGTATTCCATAACTCTCCGACTTCCGTAGATACACATATTGATGCTTCTATTTTATAAACAATATCGATTACTTCTAAACTTCTGGACCCCCGTCCTTGTACGTTCTACTTTTTTCTGAGTTTTGCTTTCCCACTGTGTGAGGATATTATCTAGGGTGCCAGCTGTGAACCATTCTGAAAGAACTTCGTCTACTACTTTCTGATCATTTACATGGAACCCCCATTGATACAACTGATTCATCGCTATCTCTTTAGGATTAAAAGTTCGAGAGGGAAAAAAGGATTTAGCATCTATTCGTAATTTTGAAAATGTGGTACTCATCTATCGGCTCATATTTTGATCAGTTTCATTATTCGGCGTGATGTTAGATGCACTCGACGTTGGTTGCGATGGAGAGAGTTGTGGCAGTGGAGATGAACTATGTTTTCGTCGAGCCGTGTAATCCGTTTTCAAATAATTTAATTGAGAGTTAAAATTGCTATAAATTTTTTGTAATTGATCCTGTTTATTTCTCAATCCTGCAACATCGTTTAACATCATCGGCCAGATAAATTTATCGACTAATGATGCGAGTGTAGGTAGTAATTTCATTAGTATTTCATTATGCAGCTTAACATCTAGAGATGTACGATTTACCTTCTCGTCAATGCAATCTAATTTTTCATCAATACGCCGAGTATTATCTTTCATATCCAGAATGTTTTGATTTATCGAGAGCAGTAATTTCGTTGTATCTTCGATTCCATTTATATTATTTGTTACTGCTGATGGTACTGAAGTTTGTTTCCATGGAGTAGTGCAAGACATTAGTGATGGCAGTGACGGGAATTCATTTTGCTTCAGCCGAAATTCCGTTGGTTGAACATGATCTTGGGGCATTAAACGTTGTAGTTTGCCTGCTGATAATGCATGTTCAACTTGCTCTTTTAGATTTGATCGATATTCAACTACTTTTTCACATTCACTAGATAACGAATGATGCTCTCCATCACACTGAGCACATCGGACTGTATTCGAACATACATGTGTTTGACCGTTTATAAGATTAACAAGACATATTCGACAACGTGAATATTCTCCGTTACATTTATCTCTCATATGACCTAAACACCAGCAACGAGTACAATAAGTCATTCAATTACCAGTCAGGAATGGTGTAATGGTGCAAAATGTATTTCCAATCGATATCCGACCTAATTTTAAAGTTGAATTATATCCATCCAAATCTTTAATAACGAAACGAGAATCGTTTGTTCTTCTTTGGAAACGATACTGAATTTGTCTGATATTTTCGACTGATTGAAGATTTCGTTTAATTTCTTCCTTGACAAACTCGTCATCGTACTGAAGAGGTACATATCGAACCACAAGCGCAAAGGAATCCGGAGTAAATTTTGGCTTACTCATGGTGATGTTGATATTATTGACTTGTGACGGCCATTTATCCGTATTTATTAATGTTGCATACGATTCTTTGTTGTTAACTTCTAATTTTAATTTATTACCTGCATGGCCGACTAGTGAAAACGATATTGCGATTCCTTGTTGTTTGAAATAGTCTTCAATTACACGTGCTGCTGATATATCCGATGGTCTATTCTTTGAGTTTTCTGCTTATTCGTATTCAATAAAAAAAAGCATGGAAGATTGCTTGAAACAGCACGTTTTAACTGTTCAAAAGGAATTCGATGTTGTTGTTGTACTGATGCTTGTTGTCGAGGGTGGTTCAATTGAATATTATTGTTCATTTGGTGTACAGGGCTTGGAACCTTCGAAAAATTCATTTCACGAGTCTTTTTTTGTTTACCATTCGATAGAACCCGTTGTTGTTTTGAAATCTGTGCACCATCATTGTCACTTGAATCTAAATTTCGTTTAGGCGTTTGAGGAGTTGATGATTGAGCTGGAGCATTTATACGGTGAGGATGAGTATGATGAGTAAGATGTTCATGAACACCAAACGCGACATTGGGATTTTGCCGAATGAAAGCGATCATTTCTTGAAGATTATAGGTACCTGACGCTTCAAAAGCACTAACAGTTGTTTGTTGATTACTTTTTGGCATTTTGTTAAATGATATATTACTTAGCTTCAGATTAGTTGATGATGAACCTTTCTTATTGTCACGAAAATTATCGTTAATTCCTCTCCTCATTCACAAGATGAGGAGGAGGATGATTATGATGTCAGAGAAGAATGCAAGCAAGCGCTCGTGCCCCTACTCTGGAGAGAAGAAAGGATGAAAGTGAGAGAAACGAATTCTCAACTAGCTCTATTAGGTTTTCGAGAGATCAAGATTTCTAAAAAGAGTGGGGTTTTGGAAATATTCACTACACTTGAAACTTGAGGATGTACATCGATAGGTCACACATTTGTCTATCGAACAAAATAAACTCGACATTTTTATGACTTTCTAATGAAAACTTGAGCTCATGTAACGAAAGTTCTATCTTGGATGTGAAATTATAACATTAGTATCTTAAAAATGCTGATACTTTTATATTAGAGTTAAAAAAATAACTTGATGTTTTTGTATCCAACAGAAACAGGCTTTGATGAAACAGCATTTCAACGCAAACTTTTAGAAGAAAGCGCGATTTTGCCATTTTAACGCATCGTTTTCTCTCTGTAATGCACCCAAACGCATGATTTTGTGTATGTAATGCATTTATATCATTTAATTTTCTCTGCTTCTCAGTAATTATTTTTCTTGTAGACACTGTAATACCGATTCTAATGTAGCTTTTTTTAAAATTATACAAGGTGTGCGTAAAACTCGAATGTTCTTTCTTTTTCGCCTGTTAATTGAAATATTTATAGTTCATTTCTACTGAAAATCTTTCATGAGGGCTTCATTACACGAAAATGCAACTGAATGAGTCGCTAATTATCTACTATATCGAAAATCACAACATTGAAACAACTGAAAGAGAAAAAAACTGAAAAGGTTATAATTAATATTGTGAAAATATTAGGATTGATTCCTCTATTTAATAAAATTATTAGCCCGGAAAATAAGATTTAAAAAACAATTTGAAACTTTTTAGTATAGACTTTTTAATTTAATTTAGATGAATGACAATTCTCGTAAGTTAAATTTACTTTGAGCTGAAATTGAATAAATTAAAAATGCATGCATCCTTCAATTCAATATTTATATATAAACATTCTATTTCTATATTGATAACAGATAATCTGGCTCGATAGGGGAGACCGGAATTTCGACCCGGCCAGAAAATTCTCCGGACTTTCGGACCAATTTTATACAAATTCATTTAACCCTGGAAAAAAACGTAAAATTTTGAAAATTGGTTTCTAGATTTTTTGTGCCGAGCGAAACGGCGTAATGCCGAGCAAAGAGGCGTTTTTCATTCCATAGAAGAAAAACTAGTTGAAATAAAAAAAGCGAATTTATACCTAACATACATCTCAACGAATTTCGAAAAATATACCAGCAATAGTGAATTATACATCTAAAATAAAACTAAAAAATGTGCATCCTTAAGTCAATATTGAGATTACACTAGATTCGTTCGTGCTTGTTGTGGATAGACGATATGTATCTTAAAACGCCATACTATGTTCTATAATAATAGAAGTGCTGTTTTAAACACTATATTACTTCGCTCTATACTAAAAAAATCTAGAAACCAATTTTCAAAAAAATTCGTTTCTTTTTTCAGAGTTTAATGAATTTGTATAAAATTGGTCTGAAAGTCCAGCCCGAAAATTCCGTGGGCCGCAATTCATGTAACCCAGTTTTGAAGGACGTGGGTTCTTATAGCTCACCTTTCACTGGCAAACTCATTCTCTTTTATAAAAGCTTTTGCATAATGAAATCTAATTAGATACATCCACCTTCACCCCCATCCTTTCTTTTTAGCTAGGTACTGTTTCCTATGCATTATGTTTTGAAGTGCAAGTCGTGTTTAGAATAAAAAATACATGATATCTTTTAAATTTTCCAAACAATTGGATTTTGTATTCGCATCACAAACTGACACTGTGATGCGAATATATTGCGCTCATTCGATCTGCTAATGAAGAACAGTACAGATACTGCTCAGATAAATGCCAATGAAAGATAACCTTTTATACTCAAGATGAAAATTCTCTCAGCCAAAGAGATGCTTCACTATTAATTTCTATTGAATTAGCTTCGAATAATCGAGTCAGAACGTTTCTAGAATATAATACAATACTTATTGATATTTATTTTGTAACTAATAACAAAACAATAATGATCAATGGTTATTTAATGCAATGAAAGTGTCCTTCTTTTTGAAGGAATCACTATAATAGCAACCATCAACATACATATGTTTACTCTGAGACTATAATAAGGATTCTCGAAAATTTTTATTATGACAAACAAATACTTCATCTATGAAGAGAAAAACATATAAAATAGTATGACTAATTTGATTGTAAGAGGAGATTGAAATCACGATGGTGATCAATCATCAATGTACGATTCACATTCTAAACGATCAATAATATCATTAATCAAAAATAAGAACTCACTGAAAAATAGTCGACATCATTGATGATTAGCTGTTGAATTCGATCGTTTTACTTTGATTGGAATTTCTACGGGGATGGATATTAGTAGAATTTTCTCTGTCATTCATCAATCGACAGCTACTACTGAGTGTTTTTGTATAATAGAAACTATAAACACATCTAGCTAGGATGATATTTGTGATGATTGGCTCAATAATGCGTGAGGCAAAATCACTAACTATTCTCGTAAAGTGGTAATGGAATACAAAAGTAGAGCGTGCGGATATTCAATACGACTTTCGTATAGTTGAATACGAGCGAAGTCATTGTATCATGTAGATAGAAGATGACTCAAAAATTGATCGACTTGCGTTGAATGAAATAAAAAATAAGATCTTTATTTGATTTGTTTTTTTCGACTAATTAATCGCTTGCTATCAACATATTGTCGAAAAGAAATTGAATTTTTCCAATTTTATTCAAAAACCAGGATTTTCCCATTCCAACATTCTAGTCACTTTGTAGTATATTGGGTGCTATATAAGATGTTAGGAAAGCACTTTGATTCGATGGCTTTTGTCTATACGCTACCATCACATGGCCGATATAATGAGCTCATTGTTCTAATGGATTGCAAGTTGTACTGATAGGTGGCCTAAGCTTCGTTGTTGTAATAAGCAGGGCCCAAGTATTCGTGCAATTGGGTTGCCTTTATCGATCACATTTGCCACTAATGCGATGCCAATAGGTCTAGTTTGACATACATTTACACGTCTTCAGAATACTTCTGGTCTTGCTTTAATTACCGGTGACCCTGATGGTGTCTCTTATTATGCCCTTGCTCGTCTTTATCAATGATCATTTCGTTCATTCATTTCGCTCGCTCCTGGAGTTAGCTTGTCAACCACACGCACCTATCATGCAGCTATCTATTTGCCGTATCCTATCAACTAAATATTGAGCGCCGGTGAAAGTACTAACACTGTTTTATATCGGAATACATTAGCGCCCTTGGACGTTGATACTATTCAGTTTGTTCCAATTACAACAAGTATGGCATCTCTTTGCGCATGACATAAATTCGCACTATTATCCAATGGAAAATGTTTGATTATTAGAGAGTACAATGGTGTTGCATCAAAGCGTAGATGTGAAATCATCGATCCAGTGAACAATTTCGTCATGATGCCAACCGTCAATCATAACGTAGATAGATACCATTATACATCCGTGTCGCCCTTGAACAATTTTCACTTCTATAGATTTACTTAAATAGCGTCCTATAGTTTGAAAAAGATCGGATATATTAAAGACATAGAATTGTATTTTCATTCGAATGTAGATCAAAATCGTCTGTTAACTTAATGTAATTTATTAATTTCTAAAAAGTAAATTCGTTCGTATGATTATATTTGTTTACGAACAATATTGAAGTAATAATCATCTGAAACAAACTCTCTTTTTATTTCGTCACTTTCGATCGTATTTCTTTTATTTTCTTTCACGGGCACCTTATTTTCTATTTGCATTGAATTGTTATCGTAATTTTGTATAACATTATTATGTTTGTAATCATTGATTAAATAAAAAAAAAGAAAGTGCTGTGTGATATGTCTACTATATTTATAATTAGCTTTCGAACTAATATTTTATGCATATGGTCACTGAGTAAATTCGGGAGTAGATGCACGTGAATTACAGGATAAGCATGCAAGAAGATGCTAATTTCACTCACATCCATAGATGTGCCTTAAAACAACGTCTATATCGAACGCAACTTGCACGCTCGTATACATCTAAGTTTTCACAATTTTGTTTCTATGCGAATTGTATTATGAATAAAACATAATTTATTATTTTTTCTTTTTAGTAAATGATGCATGCATTCGGAATAAATTATAAATTTTCATTATGCAAATCGATGGAATATAGACACAAATCTACACAGTCACTATTGTAGCATAATTCAATGAAGTCGGTAGAGAGTAAAATTTAGACAATGGTGCGGATACGGGTATTAAACTACAAACGCATTGTTAGAAGTGCTGCATACTGTTTCTACCTTAGGTTTTTTTTATTATAAATTACGCCTCTATCCAATTTGAGTTTAAGTGATGCCAATACTTGAATATAGTGTGACAGTATTGGGAAATATCTCTTGATCGACGGCAACTGGTCTGTTTGATCAGATCTGCGTCGAATCTCAAGTTCTTTTTAGTGACAACATTGAAGAGAATTTTCAAATAGTCAGATGTTTCGTAATGCCATTAGCATGTAAATTCAAATAAGAGACATATGTGCTAGCGCAATATGATGCATTGATTTCTTAAGAGATAGTCGATTTATCTAATTAGATCTGCTTATACAGAGTATTTAAGTGGCAATACTTCTCGACGCTCCGTATGTAGATGTTGCATCAGAATGAACTATTTTATTTTCAAGAGCATACAATGAGACTATCATATAGATTCTTGCATTTTTTATTCCAGCAAATAAATATTTTGTATACGAAGAAAGCAGCACATGAAATTATACGTCTGATTTAATAGGAATAGAAGATCAACAGAATCATGATGATAAGCACAATAACGTCCAAGCGTCATGATTTTGATGGATCATCTGTGCCTGGTTCGAGTTTTAAAGAATTATCGTTGTCGTCTGTGAAAGTAAAAAGTCCAATGAAAACAATTCGTAATCGTCGATGGTTGGTTGCTGTAGTTGGTCTTCTTGCGTCGACTGCACTTATTGTGACAGTGGGTTCTGTTGTAATTTTATTTGCTATTCATCCATCAACAACAACGTCAAATACTAGTGAGTTTTACTGTTTGACAAACACTATCAAAGATTTTTTAGTATTCATAATATGAAAAATATTTCGCTATTATCCTTGAATTTTTCAACATCTTATTATACACTCACTTTTTTTCTAGTAACTACGCATGTGAAGGGATCTACCAGATCACTGAAAACTTTCTGCAGTGTTCCGATTTCCAACTTGAGTTGTACAGTCATTTAATCATAGTTTTTCACTCTAAAAAGCATTAAGAAAATGAAGACATTACAGATTCTAAGAAAGTCTCTTATTGTATCTATGCGATTAAGATAATAGAGTATCCTAAATAATACATACATACAGATTGTGTGATAAACTCCTGATATCCGGCTTAATATGTGTATGCGTATATTTATGAAGCTAGTACAACAACATCGACAACGACCACAGCGATGAGTGGGTATTATAGACATATGAACGCAAAAGTGACGAAAATAGTTTCTTGTATTTGCAGCCTGTTTCACGGCGCCTTCACCTCAACCATCAAATGCTTGGTTTTCTGTTGGGAATATGTCTACTCCTCGCTATCTTCATGCGAGTACATTCATTTCACAAGACAATGGTATTCTTATCACTGGTGGTTTAGATGGTACCGCTGGGTTAGCATCGACAGAGAGATATATACCATCAACGGGTTGCTTTCGAATGAGCAGTGGTATGTCTTCAGTACGATACTATCATTCGGCCGATGCAATGACCTCATTGTCCTCATGGGTTGTCATTGCCGGTGGTTTGACTAGTGCTACAATATCGAGTACTGCTGATTTATATGATCCAATTACGGAAACCATCATTACGATAAATCTAGCGTTTCCAGTATACGCGCACTCATCAACCAAGTTAAATGAGTGGCAATTAGTGCTCATAGGCGGCGTAACAACCACTGGGTATGTAAGCACCGGTGAAGTTTTGAGAGTTGGCTCACCCTCAGCATTCATATCTGCCCTTAATACAGTACCAGTAGGAATCGTTTGGCATACAGCCACACAGCTTTATAATAATTCATATCTTGCTTTGATCGTCGGCGGTACTGATGGCTCTTCGTACTATTCGACTGTCAGTCTTTACCAAGGAACATCGGATACGTTCATTTCACTTGCTCCTGCAGTGCTTTTGTCAACACCACGTGCCTATCACACAGCTACCTACTTGTCATATCCTATAAATCAAGTACTGATTGCAGGTGGACTTTCGAATAGTGTTACGGTTCTTAATACATTCGCCCTCTTTGATATCAACAATATAAAATTCGTTACAATCACAGCAACCATGGTGACCTCACGATATTTTCACACAGCCACACTTTTACCTAATGGGAAAATTCTGGTTATTGGCGGTGCCAATGCCGTCGTATTAAGTAGCTGTGAACTCATTGATCCAGCGAACAATTTTATCTCAACATCAGTGGCCAGTCTTAACATAGCTAGATATCGCCATACAGCTACGTTAATTTCGAGCAGCGGCAATGGCACTGTACTCATATGTGGTGGCGTAACATTCAGTTCAGTCGTGATTAATAGTTGTGAAATTTACATTGCTTGACAGAGAAATATGACATACTCCTTACGTTGATATTAGTTAGATAAATGTGTTTCTTCTCAATAAAACTACATGTAATCCATTGAGTCATCAATTGTGACTCACACAGCTTAAGTTTGGTCATGTTTATGATTGCTTTTTCTTTTTTCTTTCTCTTTTACTCGTTGAAAAGAAAAGGAAAACGCAGTACAGAAGGCATTATTTTTGCTACTATCTTATACTATTCACCTTTTATCCAGCACAGGTAGGTAGTGCATGATACATATTATTATCGAATGTTGTTTTTCAATAAATTTTGTCGCGATAAACTAACCTAGTAGCAATAAACATAAAAGCTTTCACAAAAAACGATATCCCAAGTATAATTGCTCACTTATTATTTTTTCCGTTAAGATTACACCCATTTGACTATTGAAAATTATCGAGGTAAACATCATACAGCTTTAAAATTAAGTCTATGATATGATTGTTGCGAAAAAAAAAACATTAGTTTCATGGAAAAAAATTTTAATTAAAGATATTGCATTTTGTTGAAAAAAGCTTTTTTATGACAAAATCGTAGTTCAAAAGCAAAATATAACTACTGATTTCTTGAAATAATCTAACATATGTATATATATATATATACTATTGAGTACAAATATCTGTTCTATTCAGTTACAGAAAAATAAAATAAATATGCTGTTGAAATCTGTAAACGAATTCGTGATAAACTTGATGGATGGGGTGTGGGTGGGTGTCTTATCTCCTCTACCACACACACACAATCAGTTTTCTTTTCTTTTTCTGTGATCGAAGTGTTCATGTTCGAATGGACATTTTTCTTTTTCCTTCCTTAAAATCTTCGAATATTTATCGCTGTCATACCCAAAAGATAAACTAGAGGTATTTTACTTTAAAAACATCTTCGGAACACCCATATTAGAAGCCCATTGCTCAAAATCAATCGATACGGTTGGCAACAGCGAGCTGCAAAGAGTGTGAGTGGTAATATCATATGTAAAACCAACACATCGATACCGGCAATGTGAAGTGCGTACTGCATATTGTGAAAGAAGACAAATTGGCCTGTCGGTCATTGTGTGCTTCCAAAAACATGAAAATGAACATTTTTGTTGTGGAAGTATCCAGAGGAGACGGTGTAGCTAATAAACATGGTGAATTATTAAAGTGTAACATTCTCAATTTCAATCAAACATTCAGCAGTTCTCGAATATTTAGGAGTGTCATTTTGTCATATACCGCAGATTATAGAAAAAAAATGAATCAACGATCGACAGTTGTGGTGATTTCTTTGTTGTCATGTACCAGTAAACGCATCAACACTTGCTTGTATAGAGGGGAGGGAAGTACGTAACTGAACAGAATAGCTATTTGTGGAAGAAATGATATGTAATAGACGACCAGAGCAGTGTGATGGAACCATGACCGATTTTCGTATGTGCACGTATTTAAGAAGACCAGAACGAATTGTGGCAGCTGTGTAACGAAGCATAGAAACGGACCGACAAGTAAATCGGCTCGTTCACGGACCTGTTGAACTAAGGAAGTGCGTCCTCTTATATTGTTACTACGAGCTTTCGAGTGTCTTATGGCTAGGATAATGTTCATGCCTCCCATGAAATTGACCAAGAATGGGAGCAGTTGATGGATTAAAGAAATGTATTGTTCAAGCAGGTTAGGACTTTCCATAATGCACCATGTACGCCCTGCCGGATTGGCTACTACTTTGTAGTGAGGCACATACAGGAAAAAAAGCGAACTGAAGAGACAGAATCCGATGATCGTTATTGATATTAGGGCACAGTATGGCGTACACAACTTACTATACCTCAACGGTGCTCGGACCGTAAGAACTCGTTCGACAGTCACCAGCGCCATTAGCCAAGAGCTCAATAGGCCTAGTGATGACATGGAATATGGAAGGCTCTTGCAGAGAAAAATATCAGTCATATGATTGATGCTTGCCTGGCGGATTAAAGTCAAATAGGCAACCCGCACGAGTAGCAGAGCAAGCACCAGTTGATTGATCCCACTGCTGATCAGAAGATAGATGCCACAGCTGGTGAGGCGCGCTTTTTTCGCAGTAAAAGTGAGAAAACTAGCGCCGTTACACATCAAGCCAGCAAAAAAGAGAAACGCAGGCGGAATGAAATGCACGAATTGTTTATTCCACTTTACTTTTTCCAGAAGCATTTCTAGCGAAACAGAGAAGCGACCAGTCGAGAATTGGCATAGATCCCCGCTTGTGCATCTTGGACATATGCACGCAGGGTGTGGATGTGAGTGTGTCTGGCTGGGTGGTATGTTCGACGAAAAATAACGATTAATTACTTTGCTGAGTAATGAAGTGAGAAAGAAAATTGCTTCAGCAAGTTGACGTCAATATATTGCTTCCCAGTCATGGTTCAAACGAATATCTAAAGATAGCTATCCTGTTAAAATTGTACCTTAAATACAAATGAATTTTTTCAACGGACATAATCACCACACGGCCATATTTGCTAAAATATGCTTTTTAACACGTTTATTCGGAGAATACGTCAAATTAATGATCATGAGTGACTGTTAATTTACGATGCATAGTTATGCACTCCACATTCACTCACTAGACCTTGAATGTATTCCATTCAGAATTGGATTAAAGCTATAGTATTGTGAATTTTTCTTTGTCTAATGAATAATATACTGTTTCAACTGTGAATATGTGTCATAATATTGCAAATGCAGCCAAATAAAGTAATAGTTCTTTATTTTTTTTTGTATGAAAGCAACAAATATTCGAAGATTTCAAGAAAGAAAAAAGAAAAATATCCATTCGAACATTGACACTTCGATCACAGAAAAAGAAAATAAAACTGATTGATGACGTGATACCATATAAACTTGTTCCTGTATGCAAAACTGAGTTCTTTTATAAATGATTTTTGTCATTGTATGCATCCTTCTTGATTCATTTAGCTGTTTTTATTTTATTAGAACCACAAGCATTGCTATGGACTCTCATACCCATGATGTCCATCCTTCATAAAGTGTTGCTAGATTTTCTATATCAGTAGCTTCACGAATTGTATAACGAACCTAAGAAATAAATTTAAACAATATTTTCAATTGATAAATTATCTTCTTGTACCTGTTCACTAATGGAGCTTTGAGTTAATGGATCAGGATCAGAACCATCAAGTTTATCACGAATTCGTTTACAGATTTCAACAGCATATTTATTTCGTTCTTCCGTAACTAAATAGAATAGCATTCTTGTACCGAAAAAAATATAGATATAGGTATCGTTACCCTTTGTTGTTTTGTCTGTGGCTTCATGTTGTGTACATGTATTTGCTGTCGATGAATTTATTCGCTCTCGATTTTCTGTTAAATACATTAAAATAATTTTTAAATCGAGATAGAAAAAAACCTATACTTACCATTATCAATAGTAGGATTCAATTGAATTAGATCATCGAAAACTCTGAAAGCAAAATCCAAAATAATTTTTAATTGTATCAAAACGAATATTCGTGAACTTGTTTACTTCGTTTTAATTGTTGAAATTCGCTTCATTTTTACTATGACTACAGCATATTGCATAGAACTGCTTCTATCGATATGAAGTGTATGTTTAACAACAGTATGACATAATTCAAGAAATTCTCGATGAATATTTGAATAATTTTGTAATGCTCGATGAGGAATAACCTTGGCAAAAAGAGAGATTTACGTTCAAATTTGATTTATAATCAAAACTTACTTTTAATAAACTTTTTAATACAGATGAAATATCTTTAAAATTGATATTATGTTGAGACATATGTTCTTTTAATTCAGTTATTAAATGACTGGTTTCATCCTATTTTAAAGAAAATGAAATAAGAATTATCATTTCTTTCAGGCCAACATAGATTTTTATTGTAAGCAGTATTAAATAAAATCTTTATATGGTTTTATAAAACATTAGATAGTCTGAATATGTTCACATTTCGTTTCATCGAAGTCAAAAATAGATTATGTGAATAGAATACATACTCGACGGTTTTCCAGTTCTCTCTCTTCTTTTATTCGATTACGTTTATGTTTCATACATTCATTCTCTGCTTGTTCAATTAATGATGGAAGATTTTGTAATGTTATTTGTTTGAGATTTTCAACCGGCTAAATTAGAAGAAAACTAAAGTTTATCGATACAAGCAATAAGAAAATTTACCGGAAATTCTAAAACGGCTTGCTCGACAATACTGAAATTTGATTCGATGTCGTTTTTCAATAGACAAATTTCTAAGCCTCTAAAAAACAGAAATAAAATTAGACAAAATATTATTCGTTTTTGTGTTATGGCTAACTTTTCTGCGAATGTTCTTGCATGAATAATTAAATCTCGTTGTAATTTTATTTGTTCTTCATATTGTTCGAAAAGAAGCCATGATTGAAGCATTTGAACAAGATGCAAACAAAGTTGTTTATCATTCTAAATGATAAAATTGTAGAAAAATGTTTTTTTTTCGTAAAATTTATATACATCTATTTCATTAGCACGTTCTTTTTGTCGAATTTCAAATTTGTCAAGTACATCTTGAACCAATGGATTAGCGCCAGCAGCCCATCGTAATCGTTGAATAACTGTTTGCTCAAGATTCGCCATTTTCTCAATAATGACTGTTGATATACTATCGTTGATGGTTAAAATATTTTGATCCTTAAATCAATAAGATTTTAAAAATGAATAACTGATTTAATATTTATGAACAAGAAAAGCTAAATACCGTTGTTAATTCTTCGATTAGCTTTTGTCGTTGCTGAGTTTTATTATTTGATTTAAGTAAATGAAAATTTTTCCAACGGTATGCCATTAATTGCATTTCATTAGAATGTTTTCGTATTTGTAATATATCTAATGAGGTTTTGACATGTCTAGACAGAAGTAAAATCTTATTGATAATAAGAAAAAAGAGACAATATATTTTCTTACTCAGCATTGCTACAGTTTTGCCAGATACCGTTTATTTGAGCTAAAAGCTGTTGAAGGTCAGCTAGTTGTGTCGTTGGTGTTATTAAACAAATGTTATTGATAAAATCTTGAAATTGATTATCAGTTTCAATAATATTGGTTTCAAGCATGGACTGAGATGATGGAATTAATGAAAAAATTAAATAACTTGTTGCAAGAGCAGGTAAATCGGCAAGCTAAAGAAGAAGCAACAATTTTGTTCATTCGATCTTTGATTTACATCATCTTATCGGTGCACTTACATATTGAACAATATAAAGAAGAATGAATTTTTTCATTATCATACTAAGATCATTATCTTTTGTTATTTGTGATTTAAGATCTATGGAGAAAATAATTAAATTCGAGATATTTCATGCGAAATTTTCATCTTACTATTAAACGTTTGTGAATGATCAATAATCAATTGACACACTTGCCGCATTGTGGCAATTTTCGTCATAGCAAAAAAGTTGGTTAAAAGTTTTCGATGTTCATCATTATCAATATTTGTCTAAATTAGAGAAAAAAAGCACGTTTCATTTGTATTTCAAACAGGAACGAAAAAACCTGTTTCCAATCAAACAACGGCGATTGCAACCAAGGTGCAGGCACATTCAACATTTGAAAAAGTGTACACACATTATTCAATTCTTTGTCAAGATGATCGAATGAATTCGATAAATTTAAAAATGCATCGAAAATTTCATCGGTTAAATCTGTCCAAGATGAGCGAAGTTGTTGATATACTATTTGACATGTATCATCGACTGATGCTGTTGACTATTAAACCAAGAGAAAAAAAGCTATGTTTTGTGTTTTGAATAAAACAAGTAAAATAATTTACATTTGATGCTGCCATATGTTGAATTTGTTGGAAAGCATTATTTAATTGATCCATACAGACGAACAAACTATTCTGTTTCGAACAAGCAGCACGAATTAATGATGGTATAGTCGTCAGTTCAAAATTGTTTAATAAATCCTATTCGATGAAAGACGATATAGTAGATAATTCTAAGCGCCGTCGTCTTACTGCATACCTTTAATAATCGAAATACATTTTCTAAACTAGTAATTAACTTGACTGTACTATCAATAAGTGGTGAATCCGATGACTGAAACAAATGGAAATTCTTTTGATCGTAACGTTTATTAGAAATTGAACTTACCATTGTCGTACTGTTTTGTTGAATAATAGACCCAAGATAAGCGGTATTGCTAATAAGTGTATAGATTTCATTAGTAAATGTATCGTTACTGATATCTGTCAATGATGAAACATTAAAAAGATTTCTTGCTGTATCACCCATTTGACGGCAATGTTGCCATCGATCAAGTAACATAAGTAGAAGTGTATTACGATAATTTGCGTGTTCATTATTATCTAAGTCTAATAATAGAAGGAGAAAATAAATTTATTGTAATTGAACTGATGAATTTTTCTTTTTACTTTGAAGTGTTGTATCAAATAAATCTTTATAAATAGTAACATCGGTAGGTGACTGATGAATAAATGTTTGTAATTCCGATATCTGTAAGAAAAACAAAACTTTTAATCAAGGACGATGGAAATATTTATTTTACTTTAGAGATTTCTTGATTAACAATTTGAATGTATTCATTGAATTGATTATCAATTGACAATGCTCGACTTATTGATTCCGATCTCGATGGAGATGTTTCGTCAATTAAGAAATATGTATCAATATCATTCAAAAATTCTTGACATCTAGTTAATAGATGAAAATGTGTGTATCGGAGCAAAACGAAAAACAAAGAGTTTTACTTTTCTGTTGTGAAATTATTACAAAGTTCACTTAAACGATCTTTAAGTTTAGTCAATAATGATGATTCAATATAATCTTTGGGTAGATAATGGCAAAGATCAACCAGACTCTTAAAAATATTGACTACGGTTGGTTGTCGTGCCGCTCGATAAACTTTTAGAGTATGTCGTAATTCATCATCCAATTGTTCACTCTAGAAAGAAAACGATTATTATTTAAACATGAAAAATATGAAGCTCGAACATAAAATTTCTCTCGGAAATCGATCTTAAAAAGTATAATGGACTAATTTGAATTTCTATTATTATATATCTTGAACTGCAACGATATGCTTCGGCATAGGTTCATAAAACTCATGCATTCATACTAATTTATACCTGATGAAGAAGTGTGGTTTTTCCTGCTGTGTGAAGGAAATCCGCAGCAAGCACCACTGGTGATGTACTGATCGATACATGATCATTTTCGATAAAATCATGAAGTTTATTACAAAATGCTTTTGATTTTAGATCAGCATGTGCTTCCTTAATAAAATGAAACAATTAATTTATTGAGAAAGGATACAAAAGTTGCAACTGGATTCCTTACAGTGCTATTGGCTAGAATATCTTCAAGATTTTGATAAAGTGTTAAAACTAAATCTTTGGCCGTATTCATATCTGTTCGTATTGTTTGTAATTGTTTTCGTCTAAATTATCGTATTTTTAAATATTTTCTCTTTCTTGTTAAAACGAAATAGTTCACCTGTCAAGTAATGAAAATAAGGAATGATTTGTTGAAGAACTCTCTAATGCTGTTTTAAAATAATCTAAACGTCTTTCCATAATACTCATTTTAATATCATGTTCGCTGATATTCTTTTCCAATTCATTTATATCGTTAACACGTTGAATTAATTTATTCATAGTACGATTAATGGATTCTCTAAAATATTGTTTTATGTTGAAGTCAATATAAGTTCCTATTCGAATTATTTACCCTAGATTGATCCAAGTGTGTCGTATTTCAATTTGGCGAAGATGAAACATTCGTAGTAAAGCATCTTTTTCGACTTGACGTTTTTTAATTGTTATTTGTTCGTATAAATTACTCTGACCACCATAAAATGCAGCCAACACACCGGTATCATGACCAGTCCAATCAATCAATGGATCGTAGATAAATGATTCAAGTAAATTAAGTAAAATTTCTTTTCCATTACGTAATATTTTCAGAACGTTTTCTGATGATAATGAAAAAACACCTTCACTTCCAGCGATACCAAGTGCATTTTGTAAATTTTGTGTTAATCGATATGGAACTTTTTCTGGTACACGTAACTTTTTACCTTTTTCAAAACAAATATTGTAATCAATATGAATTATCTGAACAAAAAAAAAATGATTCTATTTTTGTGAAAAGAATTATTTTTTTACTTGGCCAGATTTTAAATCCACAAGAACGTTATCGAGATGACGATCACCGAGACCAATCATGTATCCAATCATGGATGTGACAGCTAATGAACGACTAAAATTTCGAAAAACAATAGAATCATCAATCGAAACGATGAATCAAAATACCTGTAATTTTGAACATTTTTATACCATAAACCCACACTTGGACAACTACACCAGAGTTCACTAAAAATTTACAAACAAGGAAAATAAAACTATAATTAGAAATTGTAAATCTCACCGTGCTAAAAGATCCGCTGGCGTTTCGCGTATCAATTCTTCAATACATTGGCGTAATATTGGCATTGGTACTTCACGCCGATCTTCTACAGGTTGTTTACCCTGCACAACGAAAGTCAAAGAAATATATTAATGATAAAACTCCTTCTTTACCTTTTCTTTCAATATAGCATTGAGTTTTGAATAGTAAACATCATTTGGCTTTTGTACTGTAGCTATAGTTATTTCTTGATTGTCATTCTTAATGCAAAGAAAAATGTTTCAAAAGATTTTTAATTTTTAAATTCGATCGATATACTTGAGCTTTCCATGTGAGCGCTGTTCCTTGTCGTTGTTGCCATCGTTTATAAAGTGTAAATAGTGGTGTTGCGCCTTCAACCCATTGTATGAGACCGCTTCTTGACGCAAGTGGTATCACAGTATAATTTCTCGCTTCATATGACCATGGTTCATTACGATTGATTTTAGTAAACATAACATTGATTATGGATAATAATTGCATGATACGTTCATCCAAATGAAGATCTTCAAGGCCCTTCAATAGGTATTGATATCGACGTCCGTTTGATCCAACGAACATTAATTTTTTTGGGCGCGTTTTTGTTGGCAAAACTTGAACAGTTTGACCAACACTATAGATTGTATGAAACTAGAATAAAAAAAAAGACGTTAACTGTTGAACATGTACAAACAGAATAAAACCTGGCCATCTTCGCCCGGAATTGGTATAACGCTATGTTTGATTTCGGCTAGTTTTGGACTTATTTGGTTCATAGCGTGAATGGTACCTGATCGTTTGCCGGTGCGATGTAACATTGAATAAAGCTAATATTGAGAGAGAAGCTATGAGAAAATGAATTCGAAACTTTTCTTTTACTTGTCGTAATTGTAACCAACATGCATGTGGATTCGATAATGTAATAGGTTGTTTTAATTGCTCGATGGCTGCATCGATTTGTTTACTATAATCTTTTTGAAATGTTTGTTCGCGTGGTGTTTCAGCAGGTGCACGAGTTATTTGGCTGACTGCTTCAAGAACGGTAATAAACTGAATAGAGTAAAAGAAAAACGGTATCAAGTTAAATTAACAAACATATAAAATAAACGTACAGATTTAAATAAAATATCTTGTTTTTCTTTAATCATGAATTCTTTTTCTTCTTTTGTTAAATGCGTCATGGATTCAAGACGTTGAAGTTCATCTTTAAGAACATCGACACGTCTAAATATAGAATAAAACAAATACGCTAATTATCATGTCGGTGCTAGCTGCATGCGTTTTTCTCTCGAAACTAACCGACTGATTTCTTCTTGAAGTTGTGCCATTGTTCCTAACCAAAGTTCATCCCATAGAACAGTAACACGTCGTAATTCATGTACAAATAATTTAACTTGTCCAACAACATGTGCGTTTGTTTCCGATAGGACATTATAAATTAATCGTAAACTATTTTGCATAGCGACAACATTTTCTTGTTTTTCAATATATTCTTCTTCTTCTTCCATTTCTTCCTCGTCCTCTTCCTCGTCATCATCATCTTCTTCTTCAATATCATCTTGTGATTTTTCATCTTCGGATTCGTGTGTACTTGAAGATTTGCTCTTGTAGACTTGTTCATCTCTTGATTTGATTCGTCTCATTTTCGAATCATCCGTGATTCCGACAACAACGGAGTAAAGTATTAATTGTGGAAAATCTTTTGCTATACGTATCAATAGATTAGTAACATAATCTCGTACAAAACTATCAGGATGATTTAAACGAGAAAATAATTGTGGTATAAGACGTTTCCATGCAACAGTTGGTACACTAAAAAGATTGCTATCAAATATAGTACGCAGCTGTTGAGGATATCGCACAAGTACACGTAATAAACGTAATGTAACAAGAATATTTGATGCATCATCACCATTATTATTATTATTAGACTTTTTCTCATTGGAATTAGCGTATGCACTTGTATTGCTTAATTGTAAATATGTGAAATAAGCACGACACGATTGTTCTAAAAGAAAATAACGGCGAAGATCATATTGTGGATGCAATGCAAGTAATTGTTCGATGAGCATCGGATGTTTTGTTAGCAATGAACAAGCACGTGATAAATCAGTTCGATAGGAATGAAGTGAAGATAATTCAGAAGCAGTCTAAAATGAAAAATAAGACATTTAGAAATAAGTCCATTGAAGAATGAATATCAAACTTACTAATTCGGAGTCATCATCATTTAAAATTCGAATTGAAGATAGAATACGAGATATTTCAATTACTTCGTCCGATGAAACTTCCTGAAAGAAAAAGATGTAACAATAAATCCAGATTCGAACGAGTGAAGAATTTTGGGAAAAATGTTTCGATTTTACGTCGACACAAATATGATGACTTTGTTCAAGTTTTTTTCAAAAGTATAAGAGAAAATTTTCAGTTTTAACATTTTTTGCCTGAAAAGTTTAAGTTTTTTATAGTCAAACATGAAATACACAAACCGATGGAAGAATTGAGCGAACTTGTTGTCCAATATCCAAAGCAGATAATCTAATAGAGACATGGAAATTTCGAAGAATAGTTTTCAATCTATGAATTACATACGGTATAGATCGAGCAAGTAATTGTCTTCCCCACATGTAAGCCCAATCAGCAAATCGAAACCATGATTTGGCTAAAGCTGGACAAGTTAATGTTGAAAAATCTAGCAATTCTCCAATTAACAATTCATCAAGAGGAATGTTTTTTCGAACGAACGGCTCTAAAACAAAAATAAAAGGACATCGATTTTCTTCGAACACAAATCTATTCGAATCAAGCAAACCTCCAGCAATATCAACGCCCAATCCAGTATGAAGATATTGTTTTCGTAATTGAAATAATTTGCCGAGTGATATCACATTTGTTGTTGTTGTTTCATGATTACTTTCAATGGCAGTACGAGACCATTTAGCAATATGCAATAAATTTCTTGAACATTTTTCAATATTAATAATTGAACGTTGATTATTGTAGCCGGGATTGATTTGACTTTCATTGATTAAATGTCGTAGTATAGAACGTGAAAGAAATTCAATAGGAATTGTTATATTTATATTATTCGCTTTATTCAATGAGAGAGCATGCATTAATTTTCCTGTTTCAGTTTCAAGTTCAATGGAAACCATATGAGCATTTTGATAACGTTCAATCATTGTTAGAAGTGACGCAAGTGAATAGGTTTCAATAGACGATGCCTCGGCATGAAATGAACGTAATGGAGATCCTAGTGATGTATTACTAGCTTGCGGTGTTGGCTGACCAGTCGGCCAATTATGAGTTGTTTGGAATTGTTGAATGAGTAATTTTGATGCTAATGTAAAATTATTTTGTTGACGAGCTAATCGTGCTGCGCCCATTCGAAGTGCTGTCCAATTCGAATTTATCACTGTAGATGCGCCTAAAGATATAGAAAATATCTGAACATAATGAGACATAGATCGTCCGATATCTTTCATGACAGATCGATCCGTAGCAGAGTTCATATATTTGTTATACTATCATCTTCTAGCACGAAACTCCAGGGCACTTCTTTTCATAGTCCTTTTTCCGTTCACAGTACATTCTCGTTTAAATGTCGAAAAACAAATCGAAAATAAGCTGAATCGATTTACTTTGATTATTAAAATTTGGTTGACTGTAAAGAAGAATTGAATTCAATGCGCGTACGCTATGTTGAACCGGAGCAAATTTTTGGCCCGGTAATAGAGGAACTTCACGATTCTAAAATTCAAAGAAAACAAAATGCCATAGAATTATATATTCGATCTTACTTCGCTTTGATATAAAGCAGCTACTTGACTAATAGCGGCTCGTTCTTCTGACCATGACGCATGTTCATCAACATTATGTATACGTGTTAAATCTTGTGTCAATTGCAATACTGCATTAAGCGACCAAAGGCCCGATCTGCGAATATTAAAAAAAAATAGAATAAAAACGATATATTTCTTGAAAACTAATTACCTGCGCTTGGATACTCCTTTTAATGTTTCAACAGTTGCTAACATATCAAATGTTTCCATATCCCAACCACAAGATATGCTTAGGCCGAGTTCTTCTCCGGTTGCTTGTGCATTTGGCATTTTTCTCATAGCTACTTTTAAACCTTCAAAATCTCGATTTTCAAAACAGCTCATTGCTCTAAAGAAAAAATTAATTGTTTTAGTTTATTCTAGAAAAAAATATTATTCTGATCTTCTTACCGAATAGCATTAATATCAATTGTTGTTTCCATCGATGAACGTAAATCTTCATTGTCATCTTGTAAAAATGCTAGTTGCATTTTAAGACATGCTTCATTCCATGCAATTAATTCAGGCCATTGATGAAGACTTAAATAACAATCGTAAACCTATTTGAAAGGCAAATAATATTTTTCTTTTCGTATATCTCATTTTGTCAATTTACTTTTTGAGTTAAAAATTTTGCAAGTCCACCTGATATTTTCTCTTCTTTTTTTTCATTAGTGGCCGATAGATTTTTAAAATGTTCATTCAATAATAATTTGTATTCATAAGCTGCTTGTTCAAGATTTCCAGCAGCTTCATGTTCACACGCTTGTATCCATGACCAATCAATTTGATGAGTATTTTTCAGCCATACATAAATTCCATGAATAGCCATACTATTATGAAGTTTAATTAGCGATTGAACAAAGGATATTATAACGAATTCGAATTCCACTGCCTTTATAATAGAGATTGAAAAAAAATAAGGAATAGATATTTAGAAATAATTTTACCTCGACTTGACCTAATGAACAAGCGTGCATTAAATATTGATTACAATTTCGTGCAGCCGATTCATACTGGCCACTTCGTACAGCTGTTAGAATCATTGGAATACGAATACGATTGAGCCACTCGCAACATGTCGTTTTGTTTGTAATAAAAAAGAATTTAACAGTCTAATAGAAGTAACTTGTTTATGTAGAAATAAAATGAAAAAGAAATTTACTTTAGGTAATTGTGGAAGTGAAAGAGCTGCTCCTTCATATGCATTGTACATACACTTTTCAAGTGCTTCAATTAATTGTAATAAAAGACCGCAACGGTGTAAATCACACCACCAATCACCTTTGTCTGATGGAACATTTACTTCACCGGATGATGACGATGCTGTAGCAGGAGGATTGACTGTTGATGATGGCGTTGAAGAATGATTCGTTTGATCCGATGAAGATCCTTCGGCTTTTTTCGTACTATTATCAATCGGCCAAGCAAAAAACCGTAGAGTTTCTAAATGAAAATTAATTTATTCAATTTTACATTGATATTGGTGTTTTACACATCTACTATTCTAAAATAATAGTTTTCACGATTTTCATAGATAATCAATTTGAACAATGCTACTAAACTTATTTGGCACGAAAAGACCAGCTAAAGAGTGTTTTGGGGGGCACACAACATGTATTCAATGTTTACAGTATCCTCTGGGAAATGTATGATTTCCACTAGATTTCTATTACGGTCGCTTGAGTCCATGGAAAAGAGCAGTTCTTCTGCTTAGAGTTGATAAAAGTATATATATTAAGAAATAAGTTGATGGGTACTTTCTAAGACAGAAAATAAAACTGTTACCTTCGAGTGCTAAAAATGTTTCTTGCGGTTTCCCAAGTGGTGTTTTCAATTTATTCATAACACAAAATTGTGCACATTCCCATATAGCCCAAAACCAGATCTATGATTGAAGTAAAAACGAACACGTATTCGATACATAGAAGTTTTCAATAAAGCAAACCAATGCATCATTTCCAAAATTTGGCAACTGCTCATAACTTAATAGGCGATGTTGATTTTCAGGTAAATGTTCGTCTTTCGAAGCTCCGCTGTTACTTTTACGTTGACACGATTGAAACAGACGTTCAAGCCATGTAGTTGCGTACATTCGTCTGGAGGAAAAAAATGAAGACTTCAAAGATTTATAATACAGAAAAAAAACATACGGCATTTGATGATTAACAAGTATATAGCCTAATATTAGATTAAAACAATGTGTGGTAAATGTTCCTAAATATGGAGTATTCATATGATTTCGTTTAACGATGCTAGCAAAACCAGAATAGTCATTTTTCGATGATAACAATGTGCCATGCGTAGGAAATTTACTAAAGAAACAGATTCATGAGAAATGATTCAACAATTTCGAATTTCCTACTAACCTGGTGAGAATATTAACAGGTAAACAACATAAAATAGCATAGTAACTATCGTGAATTGATGTTTCATTGGATTGTAACCAAAATCGGCATAGATCAAATAAGCTAAAATAGATTATTTTGTGTTCGGAAAGAACAAAAACTCTCCCATCGATTAATCTTACCGGACTAAGAATGATACATCGAGGTCGCGTTGTCTTTTAACAATTTTATTTAGTAAACGACAACATAAATTACAGATTTCTTCTTCGTCGGAATAGGCTAAACAAGTATTTAGAATTTGCTTGTTTTTATCATCGTATGAAAATTATTTTTAAAATTTCACGAGTCTATGCGAAATAGCCCTGCGCAGAGAGGCTGTTTTAGATCGGCACAAATCCAAAAGCTTACAGTATCTTATTATCAATCTGAAAAATATCTTTACCTATATCAATAATAGCATGTGATAGTTTCAGTAAAAGTGGTAAAGTAAGTAATCCATTGTCTTCTTGTGGAAGTGCATCGATGATTTCAGCAAGCCAATTTAATACCAATTTTCTAAATAAAATTCCGTTGATTTCGTTTTTTATTCGACTCAATTGTCTTACTTTGTATCATGACAACTAAGATGACTATTAACAATAAGACGATGCTGAAGTTTAAGTAAATCTTCAAAATTATCTTTCGTTAAACTTGTTAAACTCATCACGTTAGTTGTATCGTTTTGTTTAAATAAATCTGAATTATGAATGAAATGTTCGTGTCTAAAATAGCGATACAAATTCTTTTCGAAAGCGAAACTCATCTTGAACTGATGATTACTAACGCTGCACAATGTGAATAGAGAGTTTTCAGTACACCATAATGAACAGCTGGATATTGTCGAGCCAGTTTCGAATTTGTTAATTGCAGATGTTTAGCGAGTAATTCAAAAAGTGGTGGAGAAAGTGCGTACATCTAAATTCAATAAAAATATTTTATTTAATAAAAAGTTGCTTGCAAGTTTTGGAGATAAAACTTTATGCATCAAGGTGAATTTTCGTTTCATAACTTACTCCAATTAGATTTCCTTTTACATTTCCAATTTGGCACAAAGCGCTACAATCAAAAATAAGTGCTGCTTCGGCATCATCTTCATTCAAATCGCTCGTTGTTGCTGATGCACTACCAATGACAATCAGTTTCTGTTCGAGAACATTTAAGAGTACATTAAAATTCGATGTCATATCAGCTAAAATAGCTTGATAAACTTGTTGAACAACGGGAATGCTTTTAATTGTCAATAGACGATTAAACAATTGTAAAACATCTTGAATAAGCTATTAATAGAAGAAAGAAAAAATACTATGCTCTAAGGGGAAAATAGCATTGTCTTACAGCATTGGAGTATAAAAATCGATACAACCATAGACGAGACTGGGCTGCAAATATTGAACTAGCCAGTTTTGCACATGAATCATGATCAGCTATATCAATAACTTTCATAATTAATCGAAGTAAATTAACATCTGCTTCATAAGGCCAACTTTGTGTATGAAGATGAGTTTGTTCAATAATAAAATCAAATATTTCGTTTTTAAGTTGTTCATCAAATTGTGAAAATGTTTCCAATAGAATACAAACAGCTGTATTAGCGGGCTTAGCTAAAATGCCAAATAATTTATCATGTCTGATGATAGTTGTTGTATGTAAAATTTTCTGTAACCAATTATCAACATATTCAACAGGTAGTAAATGAGGTGTCGCAGCAAAATTATCGGAAAGTGCACGAAGAACAGTAGCAAAAGCTCTGAAAAGAAAATGCATGACATAGATAAAAATTTTCAATATCATTTCAATTCTTCGAGTAAGCTTTTGAAAAAATCATAAAATGACTTGTGCCTCGAATAAAGATTTTCATGGTTAACTAGAGTTATACTGGCACATCCTATTAAATTATTCTCAAGTAACTACATTTTATCTCAGGAGATTATTTATTGTATTTCTTTGATTTTACCTTTTGATATATGAAACACATAAACTAGAAAATCATTTTCTTTTCTAAATATTTACCTGTATAAAGCAGCAATTTTGTCTGTAAATGACGCAATTTCACCATCGCCATCATTATTTTGTTCCTGCAGTTCAAATTGCTGAAAATAAATCAAAACAAATGAGTGATGTCTATTTATTAAGAAACGATTATTTATTTACTTGAGCATAATTATCAGCATCTTCAATAAAATGATCTAATAGAGTTAATGTTGTGCGTTCAATTTGATCTACCCAAAATGGGCGAAATTTTTGCAATGCTTGAGCTGTATATTCTAGAATGCGATCTGTTGGCAATGGTTCAATATACCAACCGATAAGAATATCCACAATATCCTTTAAACAGAACAATTTTTTTTTTAGATATACATAGTTAAAAAATGATGCGTACAACAAAAATTTCTTGAAATATTTGTGGATAAATTCTCGAAAGTTCAATTATTGTATCCGTAATAGCAATCATTAGCGGAGCATGAACCACTGATTCAAGAATTTTTTTTAATTGATCACTTATTTGTTCAATTTCATTAGCTAAACATAACATTTCGCGTTCATTTTGAATACTATGACGAAATGCATTGATGAGTAATTGACGTTGACTATCATTTTTTCGCACATCATTTAAGCGTTCAAATATCCATTCGGAAAATCTTGAATTAACCAAGAGAACATATTTCATGTGAACAATATGATATTATATACTACTTTGGTTCGCCTTCGTTCAACA
Organism: Rotaria socialis; assembly: GCA_905331475.1. Taxonomy (NCBI): domain Eukaryota; kingdom Metazoa; phylum Rotifera; class Eurotatoria; order Philodinida; family Philodinidae; genus Rotaria; species Rotaria socialis. The sequence continues at coordinate 16,112 of CAJNYU010001385.1, read as the reverse complement.
TCGCATAGCCTATTAATCCCATACAATGAGCAAGTTCAGATCGAATTGTTTCATGAGATCTTTAGAAAATTGAAAATAATTTTTCATCAACATAAATTTTTACTGTTAACCAAACCTTTCTTGAAACTGTTCGAAAAGTACATTTAGTGCTGGTTCAGCTAATTTCATAATAAACTGAATAATAGAAGCAAAGTAAATTTGATGGGTATAGATTTTAAAAAAAAACGTTCCATTACTTTATTACTATCGGATCTTTCAAGATAGACTTGAAATTCTTGAATACGTTGAATACGTAAATCAAATGATCGTTCATCACGAATAACTTTTTTTAATAAACGAGCACATTTTGAATCGTCGTCAAAGATTTTTTGTAAATCTTCAGACATTCCTTCCATGGTCTCTTCATCAACAGGATTGCCCGGTTGTGATCGAGAATTATTCCCGTGTGATTGCCTCGCGGAATCATAATAACGATTATTACGGGATGAATATGATGACATTATCTCTTCATAACATCTATATACGCAGAAAAACAATTCGTTTTAAACTTGAAGAGTTTTTTAAAATAAAGGTCTTAAGATGTCTGATGATAATTTTCAATTTTTAATATTGATGCAATCGTTTTATTTCATAAAATTAGCTAATACCTGATAGTTTTCAATTCTACACAACTACCTAGCTGTCTAATAGTGATAACAACCAATCGAACATTGTCAGTGACTCTTTTCAACGATGTTGATTCTGGTCGCTAGATAGCGCAGTATATCGGTTTGCTCTTCGCTTAGTTAATAAATTGAAATGTAAATTTCTTTCAATTAAATACACCACTGTAATGCTATTAATTAAGTTTATTACCAGTTTAGCGTGAAAATATCGGGTAGAAACGAGAATTCATCTCACTTCAATATCAAATTATATTATTGAAACATTCTTATTGCGTGTTATTTATACAAAAATGTTTCAAGAATATATCTGCAAAAATTTGGATCATTTGCAAAGGAATAGGTTTCTCAATAATAGTTTCATGGTAGCGTTTTCTCATGGAATACAAACATTTGGCTTTTGCCGAAGTCCTGGTAGTGAAGAGAAAATTTAAAAACAAGAACATTCGGAATATCACTGTGTTTTAAAATATATATTCTCGTAGTTATTTCCTAGTTTTCGTCGCAGTATTTTATTTCAATAACAAAAAAATACAGAATAATACAATATAAGACATATGTCGGTTTATACGAACAAGCACATACACATTTTTACAGTTGAATATCATGAAAATATATATTTCTATAACAATCTTATAATTTTATTTGTAACAATCTTTCAATTTCACTTTGATCATTTTCGTTTGCTTCTAATAATTGTTTTGAATAAGACTGACGAAAATCATCTTTGAATTCATTCAGAAAAACATGACTGACTACATCTAATATGTCCGACCATGTTTTTTCTCGATTTGACGTCCAATAGTAATGAAATACATCATGTTCAAGAGCTTGTAACTGTTGGAGTGCCGGTAAACTTTTATTATTTTCGTCCGAAATATGTTGCAGAAATTGAGTTGCATATTCTAGAACATTAAATTTTGTTCGATCGATCTTTTTACATTTGTCTTCTAGTGTCAATGAATTTTTCGTTCGTTTCTTCTCCGTTGACATATCTTTTGTTTTTCGTTTCGACGGAACAGGTTTTAGGATAGACTAAAAGAAACCAATCAGATCTATTCATTGGGCTTGTTTTTACAAAGCATACTTCGTCTTTAGCTAGAAAAGTTTCAATAGCCCAATCGATACATTGAGACCATTTTTCTGCTTCATTTTTACTGTTTAATGGAAATCGTGCCAGCCATCTTTGTTTAATCCATAATAAATGAATAGGACGTGTATAATAAATACATAGTTCATTATCATTCCATTGAGATGATGCATCTTGTTTAGCTGAAATAATATGTTGAATATCATCTTTGGGTATGGCCTGACGAAAAAGTGAACAAACAAATTGTTTTTCGTCGTTGTAACGATTAATTCTATTAAGTTGATCAGCATTTATGCCACGATATTTTGATAGAGCTGTTTCGATTGAAAAATGTTTTTCACATTTACCATACGATTGACGTTGTTCATCATCATCAAAATTTTGATTACGTTCATTTAGTATAAGCTTAATAATAAGATCAATTAGAAGACGTTTATGTCGAGGGTATGGTAATTTTCCATGAGTTCCATCATAATTACAGCACATTCGTTCTTCATGATTGAAGATTTTTGAATGAGCTTTAAGCATAAGACTATCGAAATTTTCTATTGAACGAAGGCTACGTGCCATCGAGATAAGATTAGGTGGATTTGTATCATGAAGAAGAGGATAATTGGGTAGAAGATCATTTGGTGTTAAACGATTTTGAATGATATCATCTAATGTCACGGATGATAGTGAATAGGTTGTTTTAGGACACGAATTGTTCGAATCAATTCTAAATAAAAAATAGAAATTTGCAAAATTCTTTCAATTGATGTAATTTTTTTCTTCAATAAGAATTTCATCTTACTTTTTATCTTCAGATAAGTCAGATGTCAAACATGCTGAATTGAATTCTTCATTTAGATTTTCTTTTGATGATTCTATTAGTGACAATAAAAAGTGAGCCATTAATGATGTAAATTAGACTTTTTTCTTTACTTTGAAAAAGTTCATCTGTTGTTAGATTGAATGTATTCGAAAGATTAAGAATTAGTTTTTGTGCTTGTGATAAAAATGTGGTTGTTTGATTGATTAATTCTTCTCGATGAATTCCATTTAAAGACAATTCTGCATCGCTATTTTTCTTTACAAAAGCATTCACAAGTAATTTAGCAGTTGTTTCAATGGCTGTTAAATTATCGAGAATACCTTGACGATCAATTGAATTATTCATTTGTTGTATGGAATCAAAAAACAAATTTCAATGTATACAATTTACTGGTAAAAGACAAAGAATCGCTTGGTTATACAACAAGTGTCATCTTTATTTATTTATGATTGGTGAATAGATATCAATAGAGGTTCTAACATCTATGATAAAAATAAAAATCAATCAAAGAGGAAGTGATTCGTTTTTTTTCGTTGTTGTTAATTGTTTATCATTGCAACATTTTTATTTAAATGAAAGACATTTTTTGCAATGGAAATAATTGAAACCAAATAAAAAAAATCACTGTTTAAAAGAGTTAAATTAACAAATAAATTAAAATTAACAATGATGAAAAGGAAACAAAACCAAAAATTAAAATTAGGCGAAATAGACTGTTTTTAAGGATATATTAATAGCTATTACTTGTTTAATCTTCGTCTAAATCTCCTAGCAAAATATAATCAGCGCCCTTATGTTGGTTATTTCTAGATTTCCAGCAATTACAAGAAAATTTAAACTGACATAAAACAAGTAATATTAGAATAATACTGATAATTATCAAAAATACCATTAGTAGAACCATAATAACAGTTTGACGAGAGTGATCTAATTTAGAAAATTTATCGCGAATTTCATCGATAGGAGCAGTTAACCACCATTTCGAAGTTGACGGAAGTGCTAGTGGATGAACACAAAAACCTTTCAAAAAGAAAAATCATATGAAAAATAAATGAAATGTTTCTGTTTCATAAGTTACCATCCCAGATCGACGGACATTGACAACAATCGGAGTTGCTGAGATTCGCAGTACAACAAGATACACATTGATGAGTAGACATATCAAGTGATAGTGGATAAGAACATTGACGACAATAGGAGCCAGGATATAAACACTCAAGACAATTGCTTGTACACATCTTGCACATCTTTAATTGAAGAAACAATATGTATACGACTTTTGTTTTTGTCGTAGAATACGAGCTTCGATGTTCTTCTATATGATTCAATAGTGAGAGATCATTATTCGTTTCGAATTTTCTGTATGAAATAGACTCTAGTGAGAGATTGAATTCTCGAAATACGTTTTTCCAGTTCGGAATTTTTCTTTATCGTTTGAGATTTCGAATATATGTACTATCGGAGTTAGCTTGAAGATTGGCCGAAATGATAACTAGACATTGCGTACTTCAACTCCTTTCCTACTGTCTCTATTCGCTAATGACTTACTTCATCGAATTTATCATAAAAATTTCCATTTGGACACAAGCTTAGACATCGATTTTGTTTTTTATCAAAAATAAATCCATCGGCACACATTTCACAATCGTATTCCGATGATCCTTAACACCAAAACAAATAGTTTCATATTTATACAAAAGTAAAAATTAATTCGCTATCTACCTGTGCAGTTACCACAAATAGGATGACATTGAAGACATTCTTTCTTATTTAAATAATACCCATCAGGACATTTTTTAACACATTGATCATGCAGTAGAAATAAGTTGTTCTTACATGTTAAACAACTGCTTGCATTCGAACATGTAACACACGGATCTTGGCATGGTACACATTTAGTGTTCAATAGGAAAGTCCTACAAAAATAAATTCAAATAAAACTGAACTCAAATATATATCGGGTCACACTTTACCCAGCTAGACATGTTGGAGTGCAGTATAGACCACTTATATTGTATCCTTTCGATGAATCACATTCAATGCAAAGCTCTGAACTAGTACATTTTTTGCATCCAGTTAAACACGGTAAACAAATATTTATTGGAAGACTATCTGTTTGTGTTGCATTCACAAAAGTACCCGATGGACATTCATTAACGCAGTGTCCCTCCTCAAGAAGAACTTCTGTTATTGGGTTGCAAGCAATGCAATCATTTGGTTGTGGACCTTTGCATTGCGTACATGAGCCATGACATGTTCGTTTTTCACCTGTTTTAGGGTCAATATAATATGGTTTACCGATATGTTTTTCGCAACGATGAGTATCAGGAACATAGTCATAACCTAGTTTACATGATAAACACGCTGAATCATTGGATGATGTACAATCCGAACATGTTTCATGACATGAAAGACATTGAGAAGTCGCTTCCGAACGATAAAATCCCGGTGAACACGCATTAACACATGTATGATATTGAAGAAAACGAAATTTGCTATTAGTATCACATGAAGTACATTGATAAGCTTGAGATCCACTACAAGTCTTACATCGAGAATCACACCATCGACAACTAAAATAAGATTCGCATTTTATTTGAAAATTTCTAAAATATCCACGTACGTATTTGTAGTAAAATCAAAATATTCTTCTGGTTTACATGCTTGCGCTGCCTTTACACAATCAGCATCCTTGAGGGCGTAACCATTTGGGCACGACGAGCATATATAAGAATTCGTATCACATGATGCACAATCAGATTTACAACGAACACATTTTCGAAGTTTACGATCTTGTCAAATAGAACGAAAACTGGATGCCATTTTTATTCAATTCGTTTACTTACCAATATAATAGTTAGGAGGACACGAATCAACGCAAAGCATAGTATCATGTATAAGAAAAAAGCCAATTTTACAACTAACACAACTGTTTTCACTTGCATTTCTACAGGAACCACACTGTGGATGGCAAGGATAACATGATTTATCGGCTGCAGACGAGTAACTACCTTCGGGACAAATGCCTACACAGCGGCTAAATAAAACCAACGAGAAACACAAACAATTACGATACAAAGCTTCCGATAAATATCTACTCACAATTTTCCATCGGCTAGTGGTTGTTTGTAATGGCGGCATGATGCACAACTCGTATCAGTATTACCACATGTGTCGTTAACATTACATTCGACATGACACTAAAATATACATATGATAGAAAAAAAAAGCGTTCGGCTAAAAGCTATTCTCTAGCGACCCACACAATAAATTTAAAAAGGAACTCTACGCAAATACACTAAAAAACTATTTTTAATTATGAAAAAAGCAGAAGAGAATCGCTAATTTAGCTAAATTGTTTTACTTAAAACTTATGATTATCATTATTTAGATCATTTTATAATATTTAAAAAATTTAATTAAATACATCGAGCAATAACAACTAACTTACGGTACTGTTAGCAATAATTTTTTTTCAATAAAAGATAATTTTGTTAGCTTAGAGCAAAATTACAAGCGATTGTTTACTTTATTCGATGTACAAAAGCATGGTTATATTATTGAAAAACAAAAATCTACGGAACAGAAAGATCACGTATACTGACAAATGATAGAAGATAGTTACTGTTCAACAGTGAAATGCATAGTTAACGATAGAAACACAAAAGAAGCTTTACTACTGTAGAGAAGCACAACGATCATAATATATTATCATAGCTAAGAATGTAATTTATTCTATGTTAGATAGTTTTAGAAACTAAAAACGCAAGCAGTTTTGATCGTTCATAGCAATTATTAGATTACAAATAAAACCTAAATGATTATTGTGCATTTAGTACTAAGTATATTAACAAAATATATCTGTAGAAAATAAATTACTATTACACTGTTCAAAATAGATTTAAATAAGAACAATAGAAAATAATAGAACAAATATTAATGTTGTCGAGCAATGTGACGAAACAGTCGACGTAGAGGAAAATAACTTAAACAAAGGATGTTGACTTACGTCGGGTCGAGTTATTTCCGGTGACGAACGAGCTGATATAGGATATTCACGCGTACCATGAACCACCACTCGCCAAGATTCTAATACAGCTGGAAAAGTAAAGAACTTTTTTTAGAATTTCAATCAAGACATCATCACTGTTTCTCTTAACAACAAATTTAAATCCCTCGATCAATATAAAGCTGTACTACCGATCGTTGTATTATTCATTTATTCCTTACCTGATCCATCACCTGTATTAGATACTTTTAATCTCCATTCTCCATGAGGACTTTCACCCCATAATTGCACTGTTAAGAAAGCCCAATTGGAAAAACCTTGATCATTACGATCGCGATCACGTTTCTAAAGTAAGCATTGTAATAAAAACAAAATCAGATTTCAAATAAAATTATGAATTCTCACCGGTAAAAGTTGTGTTGTTGTATTTGCTGGTGAATCAAGATAGATTTCTATTGTCCCCCGAAAAGTAGCTGTTAAAGTTATGAATACTTGTACTTGTTCAATATGATTCACTTGACGTTTAATATCACTATCAAGTTTACATTCGTTTGAGTCCATAGAAAATATTTCAGCTGAATGAGCTGCTATAGTCTTCTTTGGATTACTAGTCGGTGTTTCGCATGATGACATGGCAGGAACATTTTTCCAACCACTTGCATACCATGTCATTAGACCAGCATCCATCAAACCAAAACCATATTTACTACTGACTATAAAAAGAAAACTAAACGTATCGCATAGAGAAATAAACTCGATTTACCATTGAATCCAGCTGCATTTTTAACTATTTCTGTATTTGATGGAATGACATTGGAACGAGAACCGAGAACTGTTATATGCATAATATCACGCCATGTTAATTTAGGACTAAACAAAAAGAAAACAGATTTTATTGAAATGAAACAAAAACAGAAATTAATTACTTTGCTTCGAGAACAAGGGCGTAAATGGCTGCAGCTAAAGGTGCAGCTGCTGATGTTCCAGTATGATGTTCTGTACAGCCATGATGTAAATCTGTAGTAATCTTTTCGCAGAAAAGAAAAGAAACTAATGAACAACACCAATGATTATTAACATACTATGTCGTGATCGCCAGTACCCCCTTGACCACTGCTATATGCTGAGGCAAGAGTAGCTGAACATTCTTCAAGAAACCATGGTTTGGTTCCTGTTTCTGTTACAGAACTAACAGCAATCTAAACAAACAAACAAAACTGCAATTTTTACAATCCTTGTGGGATTAACATGTGAATGACGATTCAATTATTGTTGTTAATCACAGGGATATTGTTTTGTACTCGCTATATTTAGATGAATAACTCAATAAGAAGACAGCTCAAAAACAAATTATACAACATAAATTATCCTACTGTATAAATCGAAGTTATGTAACCATCACAAGCACATGAATCCGATGAACGACCACCATTACCACTCGCCCAAACAAATATTGATCCTTTGCCACCTCGACCCTATAATTTATCACCCTAAGTAAACGCATTGTATTTTTATTTACTCACGTTTAAAATACCATTTTCAAATGCTTTCCTAGCCAATACGCCAGGTCCATCGACAACAAGACCATTATCATCTGGTCCCCTGAATTCGTAAAATCATTACTTGAAAGAAATACTTCGAGGAAAACAATAGCTTCTACTGACCAACTAGCAGAATAAATGTCAACATGATCAGGCCTATGACTAATCGATCGTGCTTCAACACTATCTGTTACATCACCATCTAACATTCGAATGCCACCTACTCGAGCGTGATGAGCAATACCAACTCCACATATTTGGTTATTTGCTTTGGCTGATACTTCACCAGCACATCGAGTTCCATGTCTAATGAATAAAAATGCAATTTTTTCTACAGGAATCCAGTTGAAATCTTTTCTCCTACTTGTTCTCATTGGAGGGTTCATAACGTGGTGAGGGATCATCATCACCGCCATTAATATCGGTACTTGCTTCTTTATCCTATAGCGAGAGAGAGAGAGAGAGAAAGCAGACATCAGACTTTTTTTTTATAAATGAAATCTTAAGATCAACAAACATAATTTTCAAGTAAATCCGGATGGTCGTATTCCAAACCATCATCAAGAAAAGTTACAACGCTTCCTCGGCCTGTATAACCCATTGTCCAAGCTCCCGTTACGTTTAAATCCGGTAAATTAGGCGTACGTGAATGTCTCACCTAAATAGATGAAAATTTTCTAACATTAATCAACAGAGTAAAACTTAATCTTACCAGGTACCACATCTTCTCCCACTCTGGATCATTATAAACATAATCACGTTTCTGTCGTTTTTTTGGTATTTGACTTTCAGCCCACTCAACCTAATGGAAATCAAAGATTATTAAAAAAGATCAATATTGTTTTATATCTTTTATACATGTTCATGATTGAGAAGAATGTGAGCTGGATCAATACCATTTTCGATAGCTCGTCGATGACGTATATGATTTGGAGATGACGGATCTTCTTCTATTTCACAATAGCCATCAAAAATCTAAAAAAAGACAATAATTCCAGCTGTTTTTTTAGTGAATAAGAGACAAAACAACCTGTCGAACATAGCGATATCCATGTTCTTGAGCAATTTTATCACCAATAATTGCACAATCACCTTTAACTTGAATCACAATCGATTTTAAAGAATTAAAAGTTGACTGCGTTGTTTGAATTAATAAGAAAAACTGTGGGATCGAAAAAATTATTGAATGGAACATTATTGAGGAGAAGAAAATGGAGACGATTCGATCAATGACGTTAATTACATTATTATTACTGATGGAATGTAATAGAATCTACAGCGAAAAGCACTGTTTATATGATGGTATCATCAATTTTGCTTCAAGTACGATGAGAAATAGAAAGAAATACTTTACAAATAAAATCTATTTACTTGTTATTTGATCAGTTCACATGCGAATACTCACCTCATGATGAAGCCAATAATTCGTATTTTTCAATCTGCAAAGAAAACTAAATAAACATGAGCAGAACAAGGAAAAAATGGTATTGGCCAAAGGAAAAACTCATTCAACCGAGTACGGTGTGAATGTACGAATGAAAATGAATCTATATTACACCTTATACTTCAATGTGGATTAAAGTTGAGCCTTTTCTCCTTTGCTAGGCGTAAGTTTCTATTGAAAATGCACGCAATAGATGAATAGAAGGATACAAATAGGCGTTTGAAATAAAAGAAACGCTAATTTATTTAAATCTATACTCATGACAAATATACACATGTTACTGTATTAATCGAGCGTTATGGTTAGTGAGTTCTATTACTCATTTCCTCAATTTTAACTGCAATCGTAATCATATCCAATCTGCCAATCAAAGAAGCTAATTATTTACTTCCAGTTTATGTTTTATTTCATTTTGAAACAAAAATAACATAAAATTTTCATGAAAAAAAATATTATGTATCATAAAAACGCTACGCCATCTATCATTTTAATTATGGGTTCAACTTAACTATATGTAGCTACCTCAACATTTTTGACGAGAAAGAATTCTAACTAAGAAAATGATCAGGAGATTATTTGTGGCTATTTTTGATTTATTGATTAATTTCAGAGGTCGCTTAAGATCAATGGACATCTGTTGATTATTTTTGTTTTTTAATAATGTAAACAGTATCTCTCTTCGATGAATACTCTTGATCAAAATTGTTTATCTGTAATTTCAATTCTTTTCATCGTTACATCATAGCATATGAAAATCATAGATCAAACGCCAACACAACATTTATTAGACAATATAAAGATATAGATTATAACTTTGAGACGACATTTAACAGTATGATACAATGAAAATTCCGAAAGAAACTGAGAGAAAAGAAAGGGGAGGCAATAACAATAATAATAGCAGAAAACACTAGAAAAGCATAACCGGAGTACCAGTAATACAACCACCGTTAACACCATGCATCAAAAAATGTTTGATCGATACCTTACATTGAAATGCATGCTTGTTGTAACACATTGATTCGAAAATGAATAGTAACATGAACACTGCTTAGTTTTCGAAGAGAACCAGAAGATAAACTACGCCAATGTCTATAAGAAAGAAAACTATTTGAAAATAGTCAAGAGCACTAAAATTTTTTTAAGAATTCGAAAGAACTATTTTTATTTGACCTTCACTGAAGTGAATACTGATTCCAAAAGTGAAAAACTCTTTTAAGAACATCTGTTTTTGAGAATTTCGTGCTTATTCTTCTTACCAGTCGATCGAAGATAGAGCAAAATAAACCAACCATATTGTGCTCTGTGAATATGAAACAGATGATATAATTTTTTTCCAAAAACGGAAAGGGGCGTATAAGATACCCTATCGGCTCATTTAGATTTTTTCAACTCAACCTATTGACATTACATATGAAATGAAAGCTCTCGTCGAGACAAGCATTTCGGTACTAAATTCGTCACGGAAAAATGAATTTAAAAAAAGTGATGAACATTTTTGATTATTTGGCTGTTGCTCTTGAAAAGAGTCCCATTTTCGACACAAATATATCAGACTAGAAGTGTTCTCACATTGATCATTCGATAGACATTTTTACGTGCTACAAAATAGGATGATTACGAAAGTCAAAAAACATTGGCCACTTAAAGGTAGCTTCGGCATACACTTTTTTGAGCGGTGATTGAGGTATGTTCAGATTTCCGAAAAAAGAAATTACAGAAATTTCCGAAGCTTCCATCAACTCGATTACTACATAGCAAAGCAAATGAAAATTTTTTGAAAATATTTGAAAGTTTAGAAATTTCGGAAATTGTATAATTTTGGGAAGTACCAAACAATTTAGAACACAAGTACTTGAAATTTCCAAAACTTCCAAAATTTCCTTTTTTGGAAGTCTGAACACTGCTGAACAGTTGGTGATTTTCCCTCGTAAGTAACTGTGTATTAGGGTGGTGCGGGTACAATTTTTTTTGTTCCCGTTTCTCGTTCCAGCACCTACAGGAGAAAAAGTTTGTTCTCGTTCCTCTAGAAAAAAAGATTTGTTCCCTTTCCTCTAGGAGAAAAGGGATTGTTCTCGTTCCCGTAAAAGAAATTTTATTTTCCCGTTCCCGTAAGACTTTCATAATTTTAATAGTAGCTATTAGTTTCTTGTAGCAGCACGTTGTTGCAAAAACGTAACAAAAAACATAGTAAGTTACATTGAAATTTGATTTATGCCCTATCGATACTACCATTCTGAAACGTTTTGATCCATATCTTGAGGGTGTGTGTATGTGCGAATTCCATGAGATCATCTACGCGATGATAAAGAAACAAAAAGATCAAATTCCATATATATTTATTGAAAGGCAGATCAAAGTAGAGAAAGTCATGAATGCTTCAATTTATTGGAACGATAATAAATTGATTTACGCTACATTGGTTCAATAGCTCAACGAGTACTATGTATTCGGGCAACTAATATATCTGTAAAACATTCTCTTTCAACCAGTGGAGGTACGATAACAAGCTATTGTGCACGTTTGAACAGGAGTAAAGTAAATCAGTTATTATTTAGGCGTTGAGATATATCAACCTTAAGAGAGCTGTTTCTACTTCCAATTGAGTAATTAAGAGAAAGGAAGAAATAATTGCATGTCGACAACACCAATGAGAAAAGGGAAAGTTTGAAAAGAAGACGATGAGATTACTGTGTTGCAAGATAATCTTGATGATCTTACTTTCGATGATATGTATAAAGAAGATGATCGCTGTCATAATGTAAGATGTAATGAACAAAAAATGATTTGTATAATTTCGTTGATTGAGATTGGCTAATTTTTTTGTTAATTATATATGCAAATAACCATTTAAAAGAAAAGCTTGTTACGCAAACGAATTTTAGCGCATATATAAATAGGACAAACAGATTTTCTGGAAAGCATATTTTTTACATCGTTCCCGTCTCCGTGTTCCCGCTCTTCAAATCTTACAGGAATTCTCGTTCCAGATTCTTGCGGAAAACAGAACGGGAAAACGTGTGTAAAAGTCGTTCCCGCAGAACTCTACTGTGCATACTATCAATTTGAGGCCGCGCACATATCTAAGCAGCTGCTCTTATATAGTAGTTTTGCTTGTGCTCATTGTTGTAGGAGACTAATGGATGCTATATATTTTCACAAGCTACGGGGAAATCGATGGTTACTGATGAAGATGGTTATAGCAATTCTCATTATGTTCGTCTTCAGTAACTGCCAATGCATATTTACGAGAAAATATCCTGCATTGCATACGCTTGCGATACAAAATACGGCAAAATCGAATTATTCGTCATTCATTATGAAAAAAAGATGCCCAATCTACACTTATTATACGTCTCTCTCCGCATCGGTTGATCATGCATTAACGGAAATGCTAGAACTATGGGGTTATGCATTCTATGCGCAAGGATTTTTTCCTGTTATTCTCAATCAAAAACACGCAGAATCAAGGACGGATTTCATAAATATTTCAAAAATATTCTCAAAATTTACAACCGTAAATCCAGCTGAATATGAACTGAGCTGTTATCTTCGTTGGGTGGCATTGCACCAGCAAGGAGGTGGTTTTCTCATGGACTATGATATTCTGCCAATGATCAGTCCGAGAAGTGAAAACATGCATACGTTTAGAACATGTAGATGGGGCCGTTTGACCACATATGCAAACATGAGCCCAATGGTCACTCACGGAAACACTTCTGAAATCGAACAATGGATTCAATACATGTTGAAATTCAAAACATCAGACTTCATAAAGATTTCAGGAAAACCACATATTTCTGATATGTATATGGCGATGCATGCAATTGATCATACGCCTGAACTTTTTACAGTTGGATCGATTTTGCCATGGTTTCATTACAGTTATTATGCGAGACACAGTATGTTCAGTCATATCAAACTTTCTGCTGCTCAGGTAAAAATTGAATATAGTTTGGTGTTTATAACGCGTGGCGCAAAAGTTCTGCATTCATTTTGTTGTTGATTTATCATTATAAAGGAATGTCTTCGAAACTGACTTCTGTTTTATTAGAGAGAATATACACAAATGAAAAGCATTGAAAATGTTTGATAGAGACTACAGAAACTTTAGAGCAGAAAGCATCGAAAAATGATGCCACAACTTTTGGTTTGAACTTTAAGAGATATCATGTAATCTGGTTGTTCTTATTTTCACTCGTCCAATTCTATGATATTCCATTAGAGCGTTATGTCAAAAACAAAATGAATACAGAACTTTTGCACTACACGTTAGTTGTAACTTTTATTGAATCTTTGTAGATCATAACCAGGAATCAGCGGCGTAGCCAAGGGGGGGGGGGGACAAATGGGCCATTGCCCTTTTGAGTTTTTAGTTTGCCCATTGAAATTTTTTTTACTGTAACTTTGCCCATGGAAATTTTTTTNTTACTGAAAGTTTTATACTATTATTTTGTTATTATTTGAACCTCATCTTATTTTTGTTTTATTGTTCCTTTTTTTGATATTTTTGAGACTGAAATAGTTTTGCCTATCAATAAAAATATTGCCCAAATTGCCCATATCTTTTTTTATACACAACACAAGTTTGCCCATAACGCTAAAAATCCTGTATACGCCATTGCCAGGAATCAACACATTTATCACTTCTTACACCATAATGTATATTTACCGATTTCTGCTTCTCTTTCACCATATTCTACACTGCTTGTTCGATCGTTAACTTTATGCGCTGATATCATAACATCATACAACGATCTTGATAACATATGTACATTTAATCACAAAATTCATGATATTTGTCGATTCATTACTATAAATGGATCTTGGTCACCAAACAACGCAAAAACTGGTAAGTGTACATGGAAAATTGGTCCTCCAGATAATAGAGAGCAATGGGGTATCGTAGATGCACCTATTCGCGAGCAAGAACCATTTGTCGTAGCTGTTTTACCACTACCTGAAATCTACCGTTGGCGTCGCTGGTTGAAAACAGCCTCGTTAATCTTAAGAAACTCAACCGTAACTGCTCTCGAATTTCGTACATGGGCTTCAAATCAATCCACTACTCTCATGCTAGATGAGTTAATTCCACTGAGCGTTGATCCGCGGCAAAATGATGGACGTATAGATCGTGCTATAAATGCAATTCGAATGGGTCAAGCTCTATTGATAACTGAAGAATTTTTTATTCAAATTTATAAAAATGGAGGCAATGAACAGCTAAAACGATGGATAAGCGCTCGCCTCGGTTTTTTTCTCACAGTTTCAGATATTGATCTTGATTCGAAACATGAAAAGCCAATTGCTCTAGACACAAAACTGTTTTCAGGAGATCGTCGTTTTTATTCTTTAGTACAAAAAGAGAATCAAGAATGGACGAAAAATTGGAACTATTGGCAAGGCAATTTTCAGTCGAATGTTATTGGAATAAAAACATAGCATGAACTGGAGCCATGCTTTGATATGTCCACTATTAGATAAATAAGAACCTGTCAAATCTAACTTATTTTATAACTTTATGATCTCTAACATTATCTTTGTATAAAGTAAATCAAGGCAATATGACTCGTGAGGTTTATTTCTTTTCTATATTAAAATGTTTAATCTTTCAAGCAGAAAATTAGAATTCGTTCAGTCTCTGAAATATGAAGAATAGCCATCTACACTAGAGTCCCTGAAGAGAACATCACAGAAGCTATTATACTCCAATATCTTGGGGGCGGGGTGCGGCCGGTGTGCTCTAGACATGCACCACCCAGCCAGACAAACGTTTAAAAATAACGCGTTACAACATTTATGAGTTAAAATAGATAGATATTTTTTTCATTTATGCGTTTCTATCCGTTAAAACTCTATTTTCACTAGATTTAACGCATTTTTCTCTTAAAAGGTTTTGTTACGTACAAATTTTACTATTATTTGACCTACGAAAATTTTTTATTCAGCAAAAAAATAAATAAACAAACAAAAATGTTCAGAATTACACGCTGTACCTTTTTAGTACATTGAGACTGAAGTCCACGGGGTGGTCGATTGTCAATCTGATCTTGCGGCCCAAAAGCAGCAATCAACATCTACCGGTAACAGTCAAGAATGTCCTTAAGAAAATGTCCTTGACAAAATGTCCTTTAGTGGAAATGTCCTATCTAAGAAATGTCCACCAGAAATGGTCATTCAGTTCAAAGGACATTTTCTCAAGGACCGAAATCTCAAGGACATTTTCCAAAGGACATTTATGACGTAATTCTATGTACCAATAGTAGAATTTTTATTTCTACTGCAATATAAATATGTTCACTTATCGTAAAACAGGCATATTTTAGGAAAAAAGCATTATCTTGATATTAAATAAATAAAGATGTAATATTTAGGATGAACATGTATTTATTGGATAAATGTGTATATAAAAATTCCAAAAGTATGTAAATATATTCTAAAAATTATTTAAAACATAAATACCTTTTAAAAATATTTTTAAAACTTATTCATCAGTGTGAAGCTAGCACGACGGAGCTAGCACGACGAAACAGAGATTCAACTATAAGTCTT
>CAJNYU010001383.1:0-21952 GCA_905331475.1 Rotaria socialis | reverse complement strand
CAATAGAAGAATTCTTTTCGGAAACGGACGCAGTTTCTAATGAAAGTTACCGTAGATCAAGCTTTGATTCAAATCGGATAGATTTTATTGGAATTGATAAAAGTATTCTATAAAGTTTTCAACCAATTGCAGTGTAGTTCCTTTGAAAACAGGATTGTTTTTGTGCATTTTTTAATAAGACTTCACTTTAACTATTCTATAACTTTTTCAAGTTGCAATATTTTTATACGTGTATCCTTGGCGTAATGCGCCATCGAAAGTACCTACTCAACGATATCTTTCTACAGTGAAAACTTCAACCCCCCTAACAATTTTTTCATCAAAATTTATATCTTGACAAAATATCGGAAAGTGACCATTTTTTCATGTATTTTGATGGTATTTTGTTCAATGATATGAATAAAGTCAAATCTATCGATTACAATTGAAAAGTTCATTGTTGACTTATGTAGATTATCTCATAGAACGATATCACGAAGCTTTTCATTTTGTGGAACTCACATATATTTTCGAAGAAAATGGTGAGTGTAAGTTTAAAAGCGAGATTTTTACGACCCCCCTTCCTATTACAGAAATTAATGAGTTTAAAATAGTACTAATTAGGAGCTTGACTAATTAGGCTGCTATTTCTTCCTTTTTAATTACAGACGACACGAAAAAAACAATGCTTGCCCATTACACACCATAGAAACTAGTCGCTGCCACTGTTAAATATACAAGCTAACAATTAATACTCCATTACAGACATAAGCAAATAGACAATGACCTAATTATAGGTTTTGGAAGTCAAGATAGATCTTTCAGTTGAACTATTTTGAATTATTTTAGTAAGCCCAAGGATATATGTAAGTTCAACATTTTAGCCACAAAGGGGCTACGCTAACAAGCTTTTTTATCAATTTATTTCAGGCCGACAATTTTTGATGAAAAAAAGAAAATGTCAATCGAATTACCATCGTATTTTAGGTATCTGACCGCTATTCACGTATTCGAGATACAGGGTCCACCTTTCCTTCTTGATTACTCTACATCTTCAGCGATTCAAGCATATTCATAGCATGAATAATTCTTATGTCATGTATTCTGACTTTATACCAGATACTATATTGCTAATAATACTCAAGCTCCATAAAAGGGAAAATATAATATTATTTATTAATGAATACATGTGAAAACTTCCTTGTTCCAGTAGTGAAATCATTGGCACAGGAAGGAATATGCAGTACTGCAATAGCCATGGCATATATATATATATATACATTCGAAAATTGTGAGGCATGATAATTTAACAGCGAAATTTTTACTGTTACATTCTCTCTCTCTCTCTCACTTATAATTACGCTACTGTTGCTTCTTGTATCCATCAGAGAGTACTAAAAATAAATGTGGAAACTTCGGATTTCATGCGAAAGTTATGTGTACTGCAAAAAGTGCATGGGATATATGAGTCATTCTAGAATGTCTGAACACCAAAATTATCATGAGAAACTAGGCAATTTGATTTCTGGATGCAGTTTTTGTGCATTTTGAGACGTTTTTCAGGCGATGTTTCATCAGAAAGCTACGGTTTAGCTCAAAACTAATATCAGATTCGGAATCAGCGTTAAAAACTGAGTCGANAAAAAGAAAACAGGAAATGAAAGTAGGTGTTAAGAAGTAACGATTAGAATCAGTAAAAATAGCAGTAGTGTACGTTGTTTTTCAAATTTTCCATGCGAAGTTACAAAGTTTGCCAACGTTGGTGGAGTTGTCGGTTTATGTAAGAGATACGATTCGTTTGTTTGACCTTCCAATCAGAAGCCTAATTATATTTGGTGTGACATAGTAATGTTGCTGTACATTATTCTTAATATTTTGTATAGAATAAAAGAATCCAAGAGATCCTGCTCATATAGTTGTATATTTTTCACTCTTTTCAATAGGCATTTTTGAAATTTTTCCTTTAAAGTTGGTAATTTTAATGTTTGATGAAGATCAGTTGTAGAAACTCTATACGAACAGTATATGAGCCTGAGACAACGTCTGTAGAATGAGTTGTTTGAAAATTTTTTATTTTCAACGCAAAAAACGTTGGAAACGCGCGATGTATATATTTCAATATTGAGTAAGACTTTCCTAGCTTGACGAGTTGAGCATTTATCATGATGTTGAATGACAATTTAGAGTCAACATGAAAGCCTAAATATGTGAAACAATTTTGTCGCTGAATAGATTGTCCTTGGTAGATAATTCGAATTTGAACTGCTGTGATAAATGACAAATTCTGTTTTCTTGTTATTAACGGGTTGATGATTTGATTCAACATAGTTAGCTAGCTTCAGAAGATCGGTGCTAATTCTTGTTTCAATTTCATTTGCTTGCGGTGCATATTTGAGATAGATTGATGGAGAATATAAAATAGCTAAATCATCAACATATAGATGAACTTCACTTGGACAATCAAAAATAGATGGTAAATCGAAATGGTTTACAATATAAGCTTTAGGTTCGAAGCACGAACCTTGTGGAGGTCCACGATTTACTTTAACTTGTTCTGAAACATGTCCTTGATAGTCAAGAGTAATTGTACGATCTTTAAAATAATTACTAATCCAAAATAAATAAGCATACGTACAATTGAGTTGATACAGTTTTAAAATAAAACCTTGATGCCATAGCATGTCGAATGCTTGTAGGAAGTCTACATATACAATCACAGAGAATGAGTTATGGTTTAATGATTGAGTTAGTTGTTCCATAATATGATTTACTCTTGTTAGAGTGGATAGGTATTGTCTTGAACCAGATTGCTGATAGGGTAAAATGTTGTTCACTTGTATCCATTTGTCAAAATTTTAACAAAAAAGTTTTTCATATATTTTGCTAAAAGATGGGAAAAGAGATATCGGTCGAAGTTGATTTACAGATGGGGCAGAATTGTCCACTTTGTTCAGGCAAATCGTTCTTCTTGTTTCCAACTCGTGTCCCAAAAAGCATTTCTGAACAATGTATTCTACACTGAGATTATATGTGAGTAATAACTCTCTGATAAGAGTTTAATCATTTTATTCAATATACCATCAAAACACGAAGAATTTGATTTTTCTCATAGTTTTAATAATTAACTTGATATCATGAATAGTGAATTTAAGATCGGAGTTTTCACACACCAGTTCAATGTCATGTTGGTTTGAGTTGGATAATTTATCCCATAGATTCGAAGCTAATACATTCGTTGTGTTATTGATACTTAATTTGGGCGCAGTAAATCTATTCGAGAAGTGTTCATGTAAAGTATTAATAATTTCATTAGGTGTCTTGTATATATGATCATTTTCTGTAAAAGCTGAAAAATTACTTGATTTCTTTTTATTCAGGCATTTGACGGTTTGCCAGAAATGTTTTAGGTTAGGAAAACCAACTTGGCTTATGAAAATGCTCCATTTGTTTTGCCGGAAAGAGTTTAATTCACGTTGAGCTAATTCGTTCCACGAACTTAGTCGTACTCTATCTTCTTCCAGTTTGCTATGCCGATATTTATTTTGTAAGTATTGTTTGTGTTTGAGCATTGCTCGAATTGAGGGAGACATCGTTGGTAGTTGTTGTTTCGTCGTATGAAAAATTGTTACTCTAGCTTTGATTGATTGTAGTAGTTGCTGAAAAAAAGTAAACCATTCAAATTGATCAACTGTAGTTGTTTTCACATTTTCTTGATGTATATATGAGCAGATAGACGTTAATAGAATTTTATAGATGCTACAAAATGTTTTTCCCTAGACTGAAAGGATAGGGTCTAGAAACCTAAATTTTCTGTGTTTGGATCGATGACGTCTGCGTTTGAATCGGTGACGTCTATGTTTAGATCGGTGACATCTGCATTTGGATCGGTGACGCCTATGTTTAGATCGGTGACGTCTGTGTTCGGATCGATGACGTCTATGTTTAGATAGGTGACATCTGTGCTTGGATCGGTCGCAGAGGTTGCTTGTGTATTTTGGTCTAATCTTCGAGGTAAATTCGGTCTTCTGATGGATTTTCTAGCTACATGGTCGATTCTATTTTTTTACCATTTTTTTTCTAGTTAATTTTCAAAATTATCGTAAACGTTTTCTGTCTTTTAAATATCAGTCTTCCTTGATCTGATTTCAGCTTTGGTGTTTCATTGCGCTTTTTACTTTATTTCACTCTCGAGTATCTCATCATGAATAGTTTAATTTTCTTTGAGTTTGTCTACTTGAATACAATATTATCGCGAAATAACGGTGCCAACTCGTCGCCCACCGATCTTAATTCTTCCAGTAACATTCACGATTATATGAAAATGGATATCCGCTTGTCGACTTCAATCAACCGAATGCGAGCTTTTCGTGCCCGCCGTGCTCTCGTTGAGACTGCTGAACTAAAAGAGTCTCCTGGTTGTTGGCAGACAATACAAAAAACGGCGTTTGATCGATTTTAGTGTAAAAAAAAACAGACGAAGAGAAATAAACGCATCTTATATCTCGTAGCCAATACGAAGTGAAACGTCTAGCCGATAAGCGTGCAAAAAAAAGTCGCCGACACAACTTATGAGCGCACGAGGCTGATGTGGAGCAAAATGCTAGATTAGAGCGTGATCGTGATCAACATCGATAAAACTCATACTTTCTTTGTTTTTTCTATTAAGCATTCCTTTCTTTTCGACTCATAGGGCGAAAACAGATGCAAATAATAATTCAAATATGGCAACTGACCGAAATTGCGCTGTATTCGGCTATAAAATCCTGACTCGAAATTAGTCACAATTAACTATCAGGTCGCTTCCGAACCTGCATCTTCTTCGATCTCAAAGTGAAGAGATATCTGATTCTGTTTTGAAAATTAATTTTTCACCATTTACTAGTAAAGATCTTTATTGATCGGAAATCATCATTTTTAAACGTTTTCTAACTCAAAATAGGCTATGTTCGGCGAATGGTAGAAACGTGCTCTGGTTTCGATATTTTCGTGAATGGAGCACTGTTAGGACGATGTGGGATCGATACGACAGCTGGATTGGTAGTTGTGTGCAGTGGTTGCCAGATTTCTTTACAAAACAATGCTACGCCTCGGTCCGATTTGAGCTGCTTTTACTCTCTAGATGATGTTTTGGATGAAAAATAACTTTTGTACTGTATATAAAATTGATGTTGATTAATGTTTTTCAGTTGCTCTAACATAAAGACCAAACATCTCCGTATTTAAATCTAATTTCCTTTTCAGTTGGTCACTTAATGATATCCTAACTATGAACAGTAGAAAAAATTCATGGTTTCCGTGAATGCCATCAGTGCCAAAAATAGAGCTACGAAAGCTTAGTAATTCGTTCTTTTTAAATTTCCTGTTTCAAAATCACCAGTTCTTTGGTCATTCAAATATATTCAACAAAAGCAGCCTACGGTAAAGTAAATCTGCATTCGATGAATATTATTTCTATTTTTTTAGAACTTTTAGATATTTATATTTCTGTGCTTTGTAGTTCTGACTTCTGAACTTTACATTGCTTTTATTTTGAACTGATTTCTAATTGTGAAGTTTAAAAACACTCGACTTTTCTCTTGTAACACATCTTTTGATTTCATTCAGAGATTTACGCTTTGATAGTCTCATTTGCATATCTGGGCGCATCACATTTCATCGCCTTTTAGTCTAGGAACAAGTGAATCGGAATTCGATGAACGTTACTTGTTGAAATAGCGTAAAAGCTTGCCTGTAAAATAATACTATTTAATTCGATGTATATTGGAAGATGATTGCTACCAGTATATGAAAGTGTTATACATTGAGATAGAGATATGGTCGGTGTAATAATAAGTAGGTCAATTGTAGTATCAGATCGTAAGGAGGTTTTCACACCTGGATTTTGAATTGCATACATATCATTCTTATCGAGCCATTCAGCATGAATTTTTCCGTTATGATTAATTGTGGTACAGTCGCAGTTTGGGTGTTTTGCATTCAGATCACCAACAATGATGATATTTCTGAAAGTATTGGTTAATGATGACATGATTTGTAAGGATAAAGTTTCATTTGGTGGAGAATAGATCGACACAATTGCATAGATTTGATTTTTGAGGATAATTTGAACAGCAACAATATTCAATTGATCAAGTTTTAATTGTATAGTATTTAACTTTTTATCAACAGTTAATACAACACCACCATGTGAGTTAGTACCTTTGTTGCTAAAGATATTATATGAGAATAGACGTTGTTTAATAATTTTATCTGGGACATTAGTACCTAATTCATTTAATGAGATTATAGTTGGGTTGTATTGAACAACAATATCGAGCAATTCACATTGGTCCGAAAAGAAATTTCGCATATTGTAATGAAGAATTGACAATGGTTTTATTTGAATGTCATGCTTTTAGTTTTCTTGTAGTCAGGTATTGATTACCTCCTTCTTGTTAGTATTAGCATTCCATTCCATTATGAAAATACTGAACGTGTTAGTATCAAATGAAATTTTGGTAGACCTGAACAAAGATGTAAAAAGTTTTCTTCTACGTTTTTTGTTTCTGAGTTATTGATTCTAAGATTATTCGCTGTCAATGAAGTTTGTGGAAGGTGTTTGTTTTGTGGTTGTTCTTGATACTTTTTTTGAATAGTAAACACTTGTGTTCGATTCATAGTGTCTGATCTATTTATTTGTATTTGATATACAACGTTATGTAGTCTAATTCGTTTGAGTATAACCTTTCTTTTAATACATAAATCTATCAAATAGTTCAACATTGATCTGATATTTATGGAAAGAGATACTTTGAATGAAAATAACACTTCACGCCAATCATTACAATATTTTAATTATGGATTTTCAAAATTCTTTCTAGTCTAGTGTAAAAACAAGAAGAATTTTGATTGAAACGATAGTTTTATGATATAGCGTCGAAGGTAAGCAATTGTTTTTTAGCGAACGGACTTTTGCATCTGTCATCAAAAAATGAATATTTATCTACAAATTGTTTCGATGTTGTAAAAGTATTATTTCATCATTCATAATATCACTAGCATTCAGGAAAGTGGGCAAAGGATGAATTGAAATATCAACGATTTCTTTACTGATTTTGAAAATATGATATACGCTCCACATCAAATAAAAAACAAAGCTATTCTCAAACCATAAATTATTTTTCAATTTATCAAAGTCATAAATAACATTAAAAACGTAGGTCAGAGTGATTCATAACTTCTTTTTTTAATAGTTGCATCATGCTATCAATAACTCAAACATATCTCGCAACAATGAAAGAGATTACTTTATGCTTCTGCTCTAAGATGAATATAAAATAAAAAACAATGGAAACATCAACACAAATGGGAATTTTTTAATAAAAATATTCGTACGTCTACGATGGTATGACTACATTTGTTTTGGCGGATCATAACAGCAAAGAGACAATTTTGTATTCCTAAATCTTGTTTGTTTATACTAGCAAAACTAGAAAGCTAAACTTCTATCTATTTACTTTTCAATTAAAATCTTAAAATCAATAACATAGCTTCGCTGGATAATTTATTAACCTAATCTTTTTCAACTGTGTCTGAAAATTTAAATTTTCAAAAGTTCGGTTCAATTTAATTTTTTTGTATATTCAAAATGTATTGCTCTATAAAATGCATTACAATTCTACTACACAGTGCAACAGATGTCCTTAAACGAACTAGTTCTATTCTTTGACAGAATCAATTGCGAAATGTGTTCTACGTATTGTATTGAAGAAATCTGATTAGTATCGTGTTCGAGAATTTGAGTGCTCGATTATAATGATTCTGCAACTGAAATTTATTTATTGATTTTGATTGTCTGACTCTTGTTTACGAGATTATACCGTTTTTCATTAGTAAACGATTTTAGACTATTTGTTTGCTGCAATATTGATTAAAAATGAATACTTATCAGGTATTAGTATCGGACATATTCATGAATAATAAGTTTAGCACGATATGTTTATGTGTAATAATTTAAGATAATGAAGCAAATATCACAAATTCTACATGATGAAACTAACAAAAACAGTTAAGTGCAGTAAGGTATTTACAATTTACGCTATATAATGTAATTATATTCGTTGTCGAAGCATTGTAGCTATATTTTAGTAATATTCTTTCTATAATAAGAGTTATCAGTACTTATATTAATGAGATTTATCTAGTGTAAAACATGATGAACTCTTTCTTAATCTATTTAATCTAAGTAACTTCTTTTAACATAATTTTGGGACTTTTCATTTTCTACTACCTTTCATTGTTCGGGATAACCTCTAAATCATATATAGGACATTATTCATAGGACACATATTGTACTGATTGCAATTCATTTAACTCGAAAAGAATAGAAATTTGAAGGCTATGCACCATCTGAAATGTAAACAAAGCAACATCATTAATTTTTCTTTTCGTTACTAATCACTTTTTATAATAAAAGGAATATTTATACATGCACTTTTATACGAAACGAAAGGGCAAAATCCTGTTGTTGATTTTTTTGCTAGATAGTACTTATTTCTCAAGGACTGGTCGATATAAGGATTCCAGAAGAGATTGCGTTACAATCTGAAAATTAAAATCTTTAACTCCTTATATTTTTTCAATAATCAGTTAATGCACTTGCGGTAAAGACAAAGCCTAGAATAAGTAGATACAAATAAAATGATATTCCTGATGTTCTACTTTCTTTGTCGATTGATCAAGGTTTGTGAAATATTTATTACTTGTCCTAAATTATAAGTTAATAATCAAACGTACGATGCACATTCTAAAATAATTCCTTCAATACTATTCCGAATGCGCTGATTTCTATCATTAATTATTTTCTTGTGTTAAATTCTTCCATTAGGCTTACTTTCATCGTGTTCTTATTTTATAAGTTTTGCTTTTCGAGATGACGATTGTTCATTTAATTTATTTCGATTTTAAATAAATATTTTCATTGATGTAAGATATACCTTTTTTTATTTATTCATTGCATTCATTTTTGAAAATATCTCAATCCTTCTCATTTATTGTTCGTGGTCAGTTAGAATGGTTTTATAAAAATATATTAAATAGACACTTGATTGTTTTATTTGATCTATGATTTTCGATGAATAAAATCATTAATACTAATCTTATAATTATCTGTATTTACAGTCTAATATAAATCAAATTCTTGGAACATGATAGAATTAGTAAATTTGAAAACAAGAATCACATCAACATCGATGTTTTAAAAGGCATATTATGTTAGTCATTGTAAATATCAATATTTTAATTACTTCGATCCATAGAAAACTAATTGATAGTAAGCGACTACTTGATTTTTATAAAGAAAATCGAAGAAACTGCTCTTTTTTATCCATTGATAATATACAAGTAATCTTCGATTTTTCTTCCTCTATTCTATTATTATTATTATTATTATTATTATCGTATTTTGTAATATTGTGTAATTTCTATTTGACTTGATTTCTATCGTGGATAACAGAAAAAATTATGAACTTTTTACGCCAAAATTAAGTAAAATATACACAAGAAGTAAAAAGAAGGCATAGATTAAAACAAATACATATAGTGAATATCCTATCATAAAAAACAGGTTACTATGTTACGAAAAACAAAATAGTTCTTTATGGACGTGATCGAATTTTTCTTGAAGAGTCAGTGTATGAAGCAGATTTTGCACGTTTTCTAGATATCAAACGAGTATTACTATTGTTATGGTCAATACTTGGTGAAGATATCGTAGAAATATCAATTGTATTATTTGCTAATATTTGTTGTTGAGCTGATTGACTATGTTCAGTACTTGCATTGGTTGACATTGGCTTTCTTTTTTTTTCATCATCACACATTTCGATGTTTTTATATGCTTGTAGTAATTGCTCAAGGAAAAATTAATTCTTTCTTTTGATGAATTTGTTCGAACTCCACAAGAACATAATATAACAGCCTCTTCAGATCCTTGATTTAACAATAAACTTAACTTGTAGTCAGTACCTATTAGAATTGTAGTGGTCCCCTGCAATTCTAAACGGAGATTAAGTTGTCTTTTCTAGTATAACGGTAGTACATCTGCCCAGATAGCAGAGGATGTGTGGTTCGAATCCCACAAAAGGATTATCTTTTTCTCCGTTCTGTGGTCATATCATCTCGCTGTTAGTTCAGCGCCTAACAGTACCTTCAATAAACTTGTCGTTTGCAAGATTTTATTTAACTTTATTCTTAAGTAACCAATCATCTAATGCTTTAGTCAAAAAATCATAATGGTCTTTTTGATTCATTTGATCGAAATAAAAATAATAATAGTCATAAAATTTTCACGTGAGATTCTCCATCAAATAATATGCATAACTCTCATATATATATATATACATTTTTTCTCTGGAACAAATTAAATTCTTCCTTTAGAACATTTTTTCTTACTGATTTCATAGATTTTATCTCCTGATTAAGAGTATTCATTCAATGAACCTACATTATCGATAGTGGCAGCCAAATAATTTTTTGCATATGAAAACTGCTTGTATAACGTTATGAGCATTCTTACAAGTTTGTCTTTGACGGTGACTGATACATAATAAATTGATTATTCCCTATGGTAAAATTTTTTATCTTGTCAATAATTAATTCGTTTTTTCTTGGTTTTCGTCGTATATTTCACTGTGTTGAATATACGGGTAATTCTACTCTCTTTAGGTCACAATAAAAAAAAATGCTAATAGTTAAAAAGAAGACCATAGTTTGGTTTCATTTTATTATTATGCAAACAGGATTGCATAAATTTTTAAAAGAGAAAAACAAGGAAAAAAACAAGAGGGTACGAAGATTCACTACTTGCAAACTGCACAAAATTTATGATGTTGAAGGGCAGAAATTATTCGATTTAATAGTTAATTACTGAAGTAAACAAAGAGCATCTGTGACAATCCCACTAACATTCTACTGTCATACTTAAATAATCCAGCATCAGCATGAACACTTGCAGATCCAGACAGTCCTCATTATTCCTAAAAAACAACATCTAAAGTTAGTATTATTGAAAATTATTTGTTCCAAAATTACCGTGACTAAAAGTAGAACCTCCTCTGTTACTCATGGCTCCTACTACTTATTTCTTATAATAAATCTTGCATTATTCGTCCTTCATTAGAATGTTACATAGATATGTCTAAATTCAAGTCTTATAGGTGTGCAGCTGCGCTAAAATAAAATCTCATAGATGATATATCTAAAAAATATGTGTGGAATCATATATTTTATACATAGTGAAAAACATAACAGATCACAATAGAATATATGACAGTTGTTCCAACACACAAGATTCAGTATAAGAATAACATAAAGTAAAAATCAAGACTGTACTCAATACACTGTAAAAGCAATTCGTAGAATAAGAAACCCTAGTACTTTCGGAAATTTTTCATAAACCCTTTAAGGGTTTTTGAGAAAAAGGGTATTTGATAAAAAGAATATTTTAAATGAAAAAAGGGTTTATGCGGAGAAAAAGAAAGGTTCATCAATATACCCTTCATAAAAAGGGTTTCTTATTCTACGGTTATGGGTTTATGGTTATAATTTTTATGGAAAGGGTTTCGAAAATTGAAGTGTTCTAAAAGAAATCAGAATACTAAATCTTTCACAATATTTTTCTTTTAAAATTTAGACATTTCTAAGCGTTATTTTTCAGTCCCTAAAGAAAAAAACTCAGAAAAATTCTAAAAATTATTTAAAATTTATTTCAAGGAATTCCTATCAATTAAATAATTTATTAAATATATAATATACTTTTAAATATCGATATATCTGTAATATGAACTATAAAGTTTAAGTGATCTACTTTAATAATATTTTAAAAATATCATTCAATTTCAAATAAATAAGCGGTACAGAAATCTATTATTCCGATTTCTTCATCAAAATAGGAAGCGCCTATTCAGAAGAACATCGTTTAATTTAAGAGTACATTTCATACTATGCAACTTGAGCGCGAATCTGATCGACTGGATAACAAGTTAGACAATCATGGATTATGTCCAGGGCTGGCACCTCTTCTGCTTTTTGAAGGTTTTTCTGCTTCTTTTCTGTCGTTTCTGCTTTTTGAAGATTTTTCTGCTTTTCTTTATACTGCGTTATTTATATTTTGAACGAACATTTTTCATCTCAAAGATGTTTTTCCATAAATACAAAAGAATCGTGATCAATAATTGCTGACGATTTTGTTCGATTCAAATTCTTTTAATTGTAGAAAAATGATCTTTATTTTCAACTAGGTGCAAACAACCACTAATGTGTGTTTTTTGCAAGGGGGAAAAAGCGTATTTCCACGTATTTCTGTATTTCTGAAATACATAGAAATACACAGAAATACATAGAAATACATTAGAAGTATTTCGAAATACTTAGAAATACGGAAATACATAGAAATACACAGAAATACGTAGAAATACGTAGAAATACACAGAAATACATAGAAATACATAGAAATACGTAGAAATACGTAGAAATACGTAGAAATACGTAGAAATACTTAGAAATACAAAGAAATACCAGGAAATAAGTGGACATCTAGAAATGTATAGAAATGCGAAAATTTCACTAATGTATGGCTCTATTGTGTGAAATATATAGTTTTATTCATCATTGATTATTTTGCGACTCACGTCATGAAAACAATGCTCTTAATTCAATATACCGACGAGAACAATTTATTTATGCATCCAATGTACTGCACAACAATGAAATAAAGACAATATCAAAACACTTTTCAACGTTCCTATGTTTGCCTATTCATTTCCATCACTCGATTTAAACGATCAACAGACAAATGATTGTTTTTTTCTGTGAGAAGCCAAGACGCAGTCTGTTTGTGAATATATTTAACGTCATTATTTAAATTAATTTTAAAGTAAGAGTTCATTGAATCATCACTAACTGAGCCAAACAGACGTATACCAGAAAATGTTGTTTTCGTGGTGAACAATCCATTATCACTATCATCGTCAACAATATTAACATCTGTGTCTTCGATGCTATCATTATGGAATAATAAATGATCTTCGGAATTGAATTCGACTTCGTCATTTGAATCAAACATTGAATGATCGTTTATTCTACATGTAGATCTTAGATCATCATATACATGCTTACTCACATCATTCAGTTGGTAAATGTTATGTTGCTTTAATAAATGAAATATGTTCAGATTTTCAACAAGTTCTTCTGCTGTTTTATAAGCTGATAACACCACATTTTCAATGTTTAATTTATCAATATCACTGATACTTTGATATGTTGTCGAATCATTATTTTTCTTATGCTTATGATGTATTGGAAATAACAAGCGACTATCATTGTTTGTTTCTTCGTAACACTTGATTTGTTCTAACACTGACAATTTTTCAGCCCTTTGAAGAAAATCATTAACAGTGAAATTCACCCTTGTCGAAAAAGCACCACTCAATGCTCTTGAATTTCTGAACATGGATTCACATGGTTGTGAACTAAATAAGACTATATTCAACGCATTTGGAGGCAGTTGTCGCTGCTTTACTAGCAATGTTAGGTACAACAAATTGTGTGCATTGATTTCAATCGAATAATATACGGGAATTGTTAAAAAATATTTATCTTTACTCTTCTTGGTTTCATCTTTTTTTGTAGAATTCGATCTTGTAAAAATATTGTGCTTTATCCATAACTTCCATAGACGACAAGTAAATACGACAGTCCAAGCTGAATGAAGACGATCTTTTATATTGGTAGATCTCTCAACATATGCAATAATTATATGTTTCAATAATCGAAGATAAACGTAAGTAGCTTGAGTGTCACGATTATGTTTTAAAATATTTAAAACATCCTCTGATGCTATTTTTTCACACGAGGTATAATTCTGTTTATCTTTCGGATTAAGGTCTGTATACACTAAACCATGATCAAGTTTGTTATATCCATTGTCTATTATATTTTGAAGATGTTGCATTGTAATTGGTTGTTGACCAAGAACAAGATGAGCTGTGGAAGCTAGCAAACGGTTTCTCCACTTAGTAGCAACATGCGTAGCATCTTGAAAAAATAGGAACAATTGTTGCGAACGAAGGAAAAACCAAGTCCAATGCGGTGGTATATTGATTTTAAATGCATCGTCATTTTCATGTAATTTAATATTTGTAAGATTAGCGAAGAAGCCGCTAGTAAGCCGCATAGCGCTTAGATATTTCGCATCCGCATCTATTTCAAAACGAGAAAATTAAATTATTAAATATTGTTGAACTCCATCAAAAACAGTAACGAAATGATAAGGAAAAGTTTATGTGGATATAGCAAACTTCAAAAAGCAAGAGTTAAAAAAACTTCAGATTACGGAGGCTTTCAAAGACATGATGACAGTTTACAGTGTTTTGATAGATTTCTAATAGCAGTAAAGTTAGTATTATTATAAGTTCGTCTATCGTTGAAGTCTCAAATGGTATAGTGAGAGAAACGGTAATAATCATACATGATAATACCTGTTGAGAAACCAATGACTCTTATTTGCTTTTTACAACATTCATCATATATATAACTCCAACGCTTTAAGATATCTATTGATGTACATTGGTTATTTACACCATATGCTGCTAATACAAAAGGAGATGAGGATTTAAGATGATTTGATGGAATTGGTTGGAACATGTGAACGTTCAAGAGTGATGCTTTATTAACAGTAGAGAACCAGGTTTTTAATTGTTCAAATGAATCCGTTTGAAAGTGATTAACATATGGTATTCCATTTGTTAAAGGAGCGGAGAATCCAACGAATGAGTTTGTACGTTCGTTGTATGTAATTTTTTGTACTACTCCGGTGCAGTCTTCGGAAACAAAACCGAATTTGGTATTAAGTAAATCTGAGTGATGCTTCAGTTCATCAAATCGAAATTGACCTTCAATTATTTTAAGATTTGTGTCCGATATTATACCATACAACGTTGTTAAACTGGGCAAGGCTCCAACAATGTTTAACCGAATGAACTCGTATGTCAATTTACCCCCTAATATATATAAGGTATCGTCCATAATGGATGTACAAAAAAAATCGCCTTTGATAAGCTCCGTTCGATTATCCGTTCAGATTTTTCAAGTTTCTCGACTCCGTCTCCTTCATTGACATTTAATGTACAAAAAACATTGATAGGAACAACCTACACTTTTTTGAAATATTCTGCTTGAATTTGATTCAATAACAATACATTGAACAAATATATTATTAGAAATAGAAACGAATGCATGGATATTAAGGAAAAAAAAGATGAAACACATAACTCATACAAAAACAAATGAATAACGAATTATAGTTTTGTTTTCTAAAGACGATATATTTTCACGAACAACAAAAGAAAAGTATTCAAGGAAACAAAAGTGAAGCTCAACGCTAACAACACCCGAAAAAAATAATAGTTATCACACTGTTGCTATTTAAAACAATTAGACATTCTTGTATAATAATCTTTCATTGTTTTAGAATCATAATCAATTTCAATTGAAGCTTTAAAATTACACTGAAGGTTAGACGAACGAAAAGAAAACGTCTATAATAATCGTTCAGATGTCCAACAAATGTTAATCGGCCCTATCTTTGTTGGGTCATCTTTTATGAATTACCCAGAAACAAACAGCAAACCGTTTTACACAATCATTATAACGATATTGATTTTTTGATTTTGATAAATTATTTGTTATATTATCGATCAATGAAGATAGGAATGTTCTTTGATCAATACCATTATCTTCTTCTTGTTGTTGTTGATCATACCAAGAAAATAATGATTTCAGTAATGGATTACGATTTATTAAATCATATAATCTATTCTCAATATTAGTATTGCCAACCATTCTTGCTTGTTGTTCATTTTGTTTTAATTTAATTATAGAAGTAAGATATTTTAAACCATTTTCTATACCAATTTTAGTGACGAAATCGCCGTTTGATAATTTAAAACATGATCTCTCTTTAATCAATGATAATTCGGGAATATTTAATTGAAAAATACTCAATGCATTTTTGGTGTTGATAAACGATTGTGTGGAGTTGATTGATTGTATTTTGAGTATTTCAACAATATCACTTCCAACTAAAGTAAGAACCAATTGAAAAAATTTATCACCACAATATGTGAAAACATCATCAGGTAATACTGATAGGTCGTATAATCGGTTATTTTCATTCATAATCAAAGAAAACAATAAAATTTAATCTGAAGCATCGTATAAAACAAAGAAATCATGTCTAAGTATTCTTGAAAATACACATAGTTTCATCAACAAAGCGAGAAAGATAAAATCGAAATTAATTTCAAACATTTTATTATAATTTTGCCATTCTCATTTATCTTTTGAAAGAACCGACTTAGATTTGGTTATTTAAACATACAACATAATGGCGCGCAGCTCCTGTCAAAAAAGATAATTGAAAACAATCCACATTTGGTTTCAAACTGTTTCTATTAACAAGTCAATCAACAAACTCGATTAAGAGAGTAAATCAATCATAGGAAAAGAGTTTTGATACGACATGCAACACGAAACAGACTGACATCATTTTAACCTCGCTCTTGTAGACTTTTATCGATCGCAAGATGTCAGTGTTGTATAGTCAGATCGTTTATTGCAAGTCAATTCAACACAGGTTATTTTCTTGACCATTAATAGAGTATCATTGCGAGTTCGTTGGTACATTTCAACTATGTTCATTTGAAAAAAACAGGAGGCGAAACTCCTATAAAAAATAATTATACCCGACATGATCGTTGATACATCTGTATTACCAACTGATGCTCTAACATATACCGATGAACAATTTTTTCATCTTGTACGTAATTTGTGCGGTAATTCATCCGTTAATTTATTGGAAATTTTATGTATAAGAAGTGTACAATCATTTTTATTGACTGATACTAAAGATATTTTTTCTGTTATAAATTTTGATTGTGATCAGCTGGAAGACATTAAAAGGGAAATATGTTTTCAATTACAAGATAAATCATATATTATCAAGCCCGGCGTTGAAAGTAGTATTAAATACCTGAAAGAATTGTTGTTGACCAAAAATAATGAACACATAACACGATTGAAAAAGAAAGTTACACCACCACCACCGCCACCAACACTGACAACGTCATCATCTTCAACAACTACAGCTCCAACAGCACCAGCAGTAGCTATGAAGCAACCAATTCCAATGTCGATAGATGATCATACAAAATACGTTTTAGAAAAATTTTTCGAATGGTGGGATAATAACAAAGAAAACGTATTACCAGAAGGTTTTGTTTTGAAGGAAAATGAACACTTTACGCTAACAGTAACAAATTGTAGTGCTAATTTAGCAGGATTGATAAAGTGTAAATGTGGTGTTATAACGAAATTAGCTACAAAAGACGGAAGGTTTGTATTATCGAATTTTTATAAACATTTACAAACACTGAGTTGTTCAATGATGAAAAATATTAAAAAAATATATCAACATAATAGAAATAATCGTAATGATAATAATGTTAATAACAATGATAATAATAATAATAATAATGATAACAATGATAATAATGATAATAATGATAATAATGATCATAATGATAACAATGATAACAATGATAATAATGATAATAATGATAACAATGATAACAATGATAATAATGATAATAATGATAATAATAGTAATAATAGTAATAGTAACGAGCAACCAGTAACAACATCAAATATAGCATCAACAACGTTAGCTAATCATTCAACAATTTTACAAAGTACACTCTTAGATCCACCATCAATATTATCTATGAGTAGTAATGAAACAAGTACAAGAGAAGCGACGAAAGTTGTTCGCGTAGCAAAGAAAAGGAAAAATACAACAGCATCAATCCGAACAAAACGACGAAAAAAATGAATGCATTACAAAGCAGTTTCAAGTAGGTTATACCCCTCATACTTGTCATGTATACGGCTTGAGCGATTTTCATAGAAGTTTTGAGTATTTGATCGGGTTCCTTTCTCTAAGCTGTAGTTTTTTATATGATGCATAAATTTTCTGTTCGCATTTTTTCTTGAATTCTCTATTGCATATTTATAAAATGTTCATTTATCTTCTCTAACTGTGTTTCCAACCAAATTAGGAGACGTTAAAAATAAATTGACAGCTCATACCAATAGCCACGGTTTAGCTAAAAGCACCGATTGAATGTGCAAGATATTTTTAGAGAAATCAGGCAAGGCTGAAAAATTAACTTTAAGTAACTGATATCGTTCTAAAAACAAGTTAATCTTTTGGTCTTTTTCATATTTTTTTAGATCAGTCAAGCAAAGGTCGTCCATTTTTAATTTAACATTTTGTATCATGTGTGCTATTGCTGTTC
Organism: Rotaria socialis; assembly: GCA_905331475.1. Lineage (NCBI taxonomy): Eukaryota > Metazoa > Rotifera > Eurotatoria > Philodinida > Philodinidae > Rotaria > Rotaria socialis. Next base: position 3,581 of record CAJNYU010001383.1, on the reverse strand, counting down.
ATATTTGTTTAGCGATTCATTTAATCTACTATAATTTTTCTTGTTTTCTTGTATTGTTTATGTGGTTTTATATTTATTCATGATAAAAAGTAACGTGAACTGAAAGCAGAAGCTCTGCCAACTACATTTCAAGTTGACGAAAGTCTAAATAAGCATGCATTTATAAACCAAGTTTTGTTGCTTTTTAAGACAATTTTTCTCACATTAAGATGTTCAAAAATGAAAACAAAATCGCAGAAACCGACAATCTTACGATCGAACCTAACTAAAAATGTCAGTATTTCTATGTATTTCTATGTATTTCTATGTATTTCTATGTATCTTAGAAATACAGAAATACATTAGAAATACATAGAAATACATAGAAATACATAGAAATACATAGAAATACATAGAAATACATAGAAATACATAGAAATACATTAGAAGTATTTCGAAATACTTAGAAATACGGAAATACAGAAATACGCTTTTTCCCCCTTGCTTTGAACACATTTGGAGCATTTTGAAAATCTACAGAACCTTTTCGGAGGGTTCTGTAAACCTCCTTTATTTTTTTCAGAGCAGACATGGATTGGAACCAGAGGATGCATATGACGTCATAGAATGAGGTAGGGTGTGGGTGTGGGTGTGAAGAAGCTGCCATGACGCGTTTCGTCCCTGCTAAAGGACTCTTCAGATGGCTTAATCTATTCAAGTATAAAAAATTTCAAAGAAAAATTCAAAGGAAAATTCAATTGAATGTTATTAACGTTCTTTCAGAAAGAGTCAAATTTCTTTATGTTGTAGAATTTTTTTTCTTGTTTTCCGGGTGAAATGTGAATGTTATGAAAAATATTTTTGTGGAATTTTATAGGCTGTTTCGGGATCAAAAAAAATCTGAATTACTTTTCAGTAGAATATTTTCAATTCTCACTTCCGTTTTATTGAGTATTCGAAATCAGGTTAAAGGAAATAATGACATGAATAGTTCGTTCAATGGGCAGTCTTTATAGATGTAGATGATGATGATGCTTGTTTCATATTTGGTTATTTTTTTGGTTGATTTTTTGGTTTAGTTGTGGATGCCTGTTCTTTTTGTGGTTTCCATCTAGATTTAATAAATCAGTGTATACTATATAATATTTTAAAAACTACTTTTTTTTATCGCTGATCATACTTGGTTTAGCTTTGTTTTTTAATATTGCCTGTCTTGGACATTTTCGGATCAATTCTTTCATTGTGCTTTTCTGATTTCTGTTTCCAACGATCAGTTTTGTTTCGATTATTGGAGTGTTTGCGAATGTTTCTTGAAAGATACGGTGCAGGTCGCGCTTACGTGTAATGAATCGTTTCTCATGTGTATAATGAATTATAAGTTTATTTTGAAATTCGTTTGGTTTCTTATTCTCTTGAATGGTGACTTCTTGCTTTTTTTATCCGATTCTTCAATTAAATGTTCGTTATCGGTCGTAAGTGTTGCAATTCTCATTTCGACTTCAGATTGTTGTCGACTTGGTTGTCCAGATAATGCAATACGCATTTGTATGAATTGAGCTTCATTGTGAAGAAATGGGAGAAATGATCGTGATGATATGTAGTCAGAGAAGAATTTTCGAATGTCTTGTCGATAAATGAAGAAGGATAACTATAGAATAAATCTATGAGAATATTAAATATATCAAAAATAATCTCACCCATTGTACAAAAATGTTGATTTGATATATCTTCTCTCATCATTGAATAATTGAAAAGTTGATGAATATTTGACTGCACGTCGACGACTTGTTTGTACAATGTTTTCGAATACATGTCGAGGATGATCCGAAATAAATGGTACAACATAGGGTTCTGCTGCTGGTTTATGATAGACGGATGCTGATAGAGTGCCATTGATATTTGTAAGGAGAACATCAAGAAATGGAAGACTTTTACTGATTTTATATTCTAATTTAATATTTGGATGCCAAGTATTTGCATTTTCTATTATTTTCTTCAATTCATTTTCCGATTTATTCCATGTCATAAAAACATCATCAATATATCTATTAAAAAGTATTCAAAATAAAATTATTTATTACTATAAGTTTAATTCTACTTACCGTCCATAATATTCACCTATCATATCCTGTCGACGGACAAGTTCTTTTTGCCATTTCCACATGAATATGTTTGCTAATGCCAATGTAAATGATGAACCCATTGCGCCACCAAGGACTTGTTGATACATCTTTTTACCGTAGACAAACACATTCTCTTTCAATACAATTGAAGCTAATAATCGTATTGTTTCTAGAGGAATTCCTTTGACTTTTGTATAACCATGAACATTAAGAAATTCAACAAGAATATTTAAGGCTCCTTCTTGTGGTAACATAGTATATAAATTACGAATATCAAAAGTACAAAATAATGTCGTTGATTTAAAAAGACCTTTTCTCATATATTGATGGAGTGCTTGAATTAATGAAGAGCCATCAATAATGGTTGTATTTTGACATTCCTTATCAAATATTGGTCGGATAATTTCATCTAAATAATTTGATATATTTGTTGTTGGAGCATGAATAGTATTTTCAATTGGTCGAACTGGTATACCATCCTATATTTCAGATATATATATATATACGTATATACAAAATCAGATTTAAATCAAATAATAATCTTAAAAAATTTCTAGCATACCTTATAAGTTTTAGGATTAAAATATAAATGAGCTAATTGACATTTTATTCGATTAGGTATCATTTTATTACATTGCCATTGCAAAATAAATTTTTTTGCACGAATTTGATTGAGTAAATGAATAACATTATCTTGAATCTTATTAAATGGATTTTCTTTTAATTCAATAAAAGCATTAGTATCTTGAAAAAAATTTTGAACTTTCTTATCAAATTCTTTTTCTGTACCAATATAAAAATTATAACCTTTATCAGTGACACGAAGAATTAAATGATGTTTTTTAATTTTACGTTGAATCGAAACTACTTTTTTTGCTTGTTTTAATGCTAATATTTGATCATGATAAGATAATGGTGAAAAATAAGAACGATTTAAATCATGAAGTAGTTGATTTGAATATTGTTTAAGAATGGTTGCTGTCATTGGAATAAAATAATGCTCATTTAGATGATGGCCAACTTTATCATAAACACTTTTATGATCCTTTTGAATTGCGATTTCTTGTTGATGCCGAGGACGAATAGCACTTTGATTTATTCGTATACAAGATGGACCTAAAACAACGCAAAGAAATAGAACAAAATGAAATTATAAGTAATAATTAAAAAACAAAATTTACCAAATGAAAGATAATTCCATTCATATCGATTAAATACAAGTAACGCGGCGTAAACGTCGCTGACCCTCTACTGAAAGAATGTGATATTGTGGAGCATACTGTTTCAAACCAACTAAGAAGGACTCTACACTCTAAAAAAAATGGGTTTTTCACAGAACCTAAAAAAGGCTCTTATCCTCGGTACACCGTCAGATCCTTTTTTGGTTTTGTAAAAGTGAGGTTTCGTATCAACCCCCTTCACGAAAATTCAAAAAAAGGGTTTCGTAGCAATGGTTTCGTACAAAACCTTTTAGAAATC
>CAJNYU010001381.1:0-31234 GCA_905331475.1 Rotaria socialis | reverse complement strand
CTGTTTCATCTATGGCTCCGTTAGTTGTAATAGAAAAACAAAGTCAACGTATACAGCAAGCACTAGGTGCTAGCGGTGGTACAAGGATAACAACATCTATAGCGCAAGTTTCTATGCTTAATCTATGGTTCAATCAAGATATTAAGCAAGCTATTGATGCACCTCGCCTTCATTCACAGCTATTACCACAAGAAGTTATTGCTGAAAGTGGATTTGATCCTGTAAGAATATTTTTCATCAAGCATGATTTAGTACTTTTTTTTCTTTATTTGAATTTTAGGAAATATTGCAAAACTTGAAAAACCGTGGTCATAATGTTACATGTAGTGTTTTTGGCGGTTCTGCTGTGCAAGGTATTGAATGGCGTGATGAAGTTAATGAATATTGGGCTAATTGTGATATACGTAAAGGTGGTGCTCCTGATGGATTATCTTAAAATTCTTATTGTTAGATTGTTTTCTAATTCATCTGAAAGCGTTGTGCGGATTATTTTGATATATTTACTGTATTGAACAACCTCTTTTTTTCTAAAATTCAAAAGATGAATTCATAGAATACATAGCATGAAAGAAAAAATTAAAAAAAATTGTTTCGACAGACGCGAATGCGAAAGGCCTGAGAAATACTGTCGAATTATCATCCGCAATTAGAAAACAGTCATGTTGTTGGAAAAATTTTTATCATCATGATGGTTTAAGTCTCAAATGTATACATTTGACTGCAATTTCAGTGGAACACGAACATGGATAATATTATCTTTATATGAATCCTTTCAAATGGTACATATTGGCACGGGTGGGAATTCAAGCTATCATATTCCCAGTTTCCTGGTTAACGGTAAGGAGCCCTAAAACACTTCTCATGACACAGACAACATTTCATAACATATAACAAAGTTCAACTACTTTCAGTTGGAAGAAAAATAGCTCGTATCACTTGTTTCTGTTCTCAACAAACACATCACTTCACGATTAGTTCCATTTCGACTTCCCACAGAAAAACTCAAAAAAGTCTTCTGTAACACAATAATTATACGTAGAACTTGAATTTACCACATAACGTGAGATCTTATAGAAATTGATCGATATAGTTGTAAAAAAGTTCATGAGTCTTTCAAAATCTTTAAAACTCTGCATCATAGCCACACATATGCCACAGAATAGAGCACTGATGTACGCTTACGGCCATACCACGTTGAATACACCAGTTCTCGTCCGATCACTGAAGTTAAGCAACGTCGGGCTCGGTTAGTACTTGGATGGGTGACCGCCTGGGAATACCGAGTGTCGTAAGCTTTTTTTTATTTGTTTTTGTCAAGTATATAAAAATTCCTACTCAAATTTTAAGTTCAGTGCATGTTTCAAATTTCTTTTTTGGTTACTAGTAATTTCTTACTCTCTGAAATAGAGATCATGACCCGGAAATGATTTTTAATTAAACCCTCGTTGGAAAAATCACAAAAGCTCATTATTTTATTATAATTGTAAATTACAAATACAATACCACGCTCATGGAATCCTCTCTACGAAGAACTTTATTCGGTATCTGCTTGATCATAACTTTCCGTCATCTGTGGTGCTCAGATCTATAGCCTGGACGATGAAAATACTTCAGATTATGCGAATAAAATAATTCAAAACTATTTAGTACGTCGAAAAAAAAAACAATCGCGTCTACTTTGACTCTAACTATGTATGCTGAACAAGTATAGTTTGATCTTCATTCGTCACTTGTGAGGGATAATACTTCTTGATTATTGTTTGAAAAAGATAATCCGAACTTGCCGGACTCTAGGACATTATCACGTTGAGAGCGAAAGCACTGATGTACGCTTACGGCCATACCACGTTGAATACACCAGTTCTCGTCCGATCACTGAAGTTAAGCAACGTCGGGCTCGGTTAGTACTTGGATGGGTGACCGCCTGGGAATACCGAGTGGCGTAAGCTTTTTTGCTTTTTTTCTCCCAAATATATACAATTAATGGAAAACGTTTAAGTCCCATTCATCGTTTATAGGTTGGTTTCTTGTAAGAGGATCACGTTTTGCTCTCTGAAATAGCGATCATACCACGAACACCATTTCTATCTCTATCTGCTATGGCAAAATTACAAGAACTCTCTTTTAATGATTTCAGATGAAGAACAAAATAATACCTTAATCCGCAAAAAAAACTATCTTCAGCTCCAGTCTGANTTGCATAGACATAGGATGGAGCCGCAAATTTTCCATAAGTTCTATTCTTAAAAAATAATATCAACTCACTAACATCTACTGTTTCTGATACTTTACTTCTTCGCCGCTTAACTATTTAGTTTGAATAAGATTGTCGACTTTGAAAAGTTTTTCAATGGTATTTAGAAATGGTAGATGTTGGTGAGCTGATATTATTTTTTAAGAATAGAACTTATGGAAAATTTGCGGCTCCATCCTATGTCTATGCAATCTAGCGGCAAGTCTGAAAAGCACCCTTATAGATGGCTTCTTCCTTTGACTCAACAGTTAACTAGCTCCTTATAATAAAGCACACTGATGAATAATTTTGCAAGTTTCTCTACGTCATAGTAACAGTGCTTATGAGATTCAGTTTGCCTAAACGACACTATCTGATCTATCTGTCCGATTGATATTCCTTGAAAACGTTTTCTTAATCTCTAACTAAGCTTATGTGTGTGAGTCCTACAAGAGCTAACGTTCATGTATCACAATTGTGCAATTGATTATTATACTTTTCTAGTGGATTTTTATTGATTATAATCAAAATTATCAGTTGGATTATTCTGCAACAAAATCAAAATTCTGACCGATTATAATTAAAATCAGAATCGATTTTTATCCCTAAAATTTTTCACTGGGACTCTGTGGCCTATTGTAAAAGCTAGCTCAACGTACTCTACTAAAATACTATTAAATTCAACTATTTCTTGAGTAATATCCTCTTCTCTACGCTTGTTTATCTTCACGAAAATTTACTTTTTATAAGCACTATACCATCGATTTCAGCAATAACATACAACAAAACTAAACTACTTCCAGACGGAAGACAAGTAGGAAATACTGCTTATTTCAGTTATACATAAGCACATGTATTTGCAAAAAAATCTACCTCGACTTAATTGAGAGACACCTGCATAGTATTCTATAACACGATAATAATTTGTAGAACTTGAGCCTACCACACAGCATGATATTATATTATGGAAATCGATCGATAAAAGTTGTAAAAGAGCTCATGAGTCTTTCAAAATCCTTAAAACTCTGTATGATAGTCACACATATGATATAGAATAGAGCACTGATGTACGCTTACGGCCATACCAAGTTGAATACACCAGTTCTCGTCCGATCACTGAAGTTAAGCAACGTCGGGCTCGGTTAGTACTTGGATGGGTGACCGCCTGGGAATACCGAGTGTCGTAAGCTTTTTTCTTTTTTTTTTAAATTAGTCAGGAACAAATTATAATTAATATTCAACATGTTCAAGAGCACGAGCGATTCTTTTTCTAAAAATATTTCATTCACCGTTTGAAGAATTGAAGAAAACTGTTTCGGCCAACATAATCGAGGCAGTTTCGAAAATAGCAAATGATATGCAAACACAATTAAATACTTATTCCAAATTTTCGCCGTTAAGGAAGGTTTCTGTATGCTCATTAAAGTTTTATAACAGTCGCTATATGATTTTTGAATATTTGCCTTTCTCATATTTTTAACATTTATAGACTAACTTGATAAGAACATGGATGGATCACAGAAACCTTGTAACTCGAAGAGGATTCATCTTGAAAAAGACAGTTTTTTACCGATAATTAGGCTAAAAATATTTATTGNAAAGCACTGATGTACGCTTACGGCCATACCACGTTGAATACACCAGTTCTCGTCCGATCACTGAAGTTAAGCAACGTCGGGCTCGGTTAGTACTTGGATGGGTGACCGCCTGGGAATACCGAGTGTCGTAAGCTTTTTTTCTTTGTTTTCGATTTTGTTCAGGTTAATCATCCGCCATACACTTTTATAATTGTGAAAACAAAAATGAAGTAATTGTCGACTACAGTAGGGGATAATCTTATGAAAAGTTAAATAGACCCATATTATTACGTATGTCGCATATGACAATTTCAAAGCAACTAAAACCGAAGTTATCATTTCTAGTAATAATACCTGGTACGGCAACTTTCTCAACTAGTCCCATTAACACATCGATATCTGTTACAGGCAATGGTTTTTATCCAAGGGAGGATATATTCTTGAGCAAACCTATCTGATTAACAACGCTGCTCGTTGTTGTAACCGTACCGAAAACGTTTCGATGATGTAATGCTTATTCGGTTACGAACTTCTGATCTAATACGGTTGTTAGCAATATTACTGATACGAATGCGACTGTTATTTACAGTTTTCAACTTATTGATCAAAATACAATTGTACCAGGAGCATGGGAAATAGGTGTTCAATTCAATTTAAATGGCGCTGGAACAAGACCTACAAGTATTGATACACATTCAATAAAAATGAACTCTTATACAGAAACCAGCGGACATTCTAAAATAAAATCGTCGCGTATTTATTCATTGTAATAAATTTTAGATTTCATATAGCTATCTTGAAAGATTCTGAATCCGACTTTTTCATAAAATCTTATAGCACGTTTATTATGAGTAAAAACACCACTCCAGAGTATTAAACGTTCTTTACCCATTAGCTTACACATAGGTTTTACTTTTTCAAACAACCAACAACCAAAATGACGATTTTGATATTGATCACTAATACACGGACCAAATCTCATATCTGTTACTTCATTTAATATGATACCATATTTCTCTGAAAAGCGTTTATATTCATTCTCAACAATAGATAAACTAAATTCGAATAGAGCAATGATTGTCTCATGATTAATCAAAGCAACAAGACGTAGTTTATCATATCGATTTATTGCAAAACATAAATCACGAGCTTCATTCAAATCATAACCATTACGAGTTGAAAATTTTCGTGTTTGTGAACCAAGATTTTCTAAAAAGTGAGCTAATTTTTTCTCGTCCGTCAGTAATAATGGACGGAAATTAATTAACATTCCTTCAAAATAATCAGTAGTGCTAATCAATTCTGGATTTTTGTCAATATCATCCGATGTAAGTACCATCGATTGTGTCTGTCTTTTTATTATACCTGTTTTGTTTCTATAAAATAGACGGAAGAACAGGTACAACATCAAAAGGTAGAAAATTATAATAATAATGATGAATTGCAGAAAAAGAAAAACAAATATACATTTTAGATATTTTGTCGAGAATAAGTAAGAAAAACGTGTTAGCTTACAAAAACATTTAATATCGAGACAAGAATTCTCGATAGATAATTATAACATACAGTGCTGCACAAAAGGTAACAAGTAGATCATCAAAGAATCCAAGAAAACCGAGAACACTTTCTGGTAGAATATCCAATGGCGAAAGAACATATGCAATTACTGTGAACAATATGAGTATAATTCGTAAACGATATGTCCATGCTAGATTTTGTACAGTAAACATTTGTCGAATAATATGAGGAATTAGCACAGGTATATCATAAATATATTCACGAAACTATTGAATAAACAATAGACTTTTCAAATAAATATACGTGTAACGTCGTTCTTACTGTTCGTGGGGCACCAGAAAATCGACGATTGAAATCTCTCACATTGGTGATCACTGTCTCTCGTATATCATTATCGGCGGTTGTTTCATCGTCGGCGAAGCATCTAAGAAGAACAGTAATCTAAAAATATAGAAAACTTTGTTCTTATGAACTGCTTTAAATATGCTATTAAGTGCCTAACAAGATTAAAATATCTCGAATTTAAAGGTTATTGAGATTAGGCAAGTGCTCAGAACGGCAATACTCTTCATCCAAATGTTTTCAGTTCAAAATGCATGTGTAATATTTTCTAAACTACGAAACAGAAATATTTCAATCAAGATTTGGTTTTTCCTTCATGATTAAGCTATGAACGAACATAGGATAAATTGTTAAACAATTTCAAATGTTATACTCGAAATTTTCTAATGCATTCCCTCGAATGATATTATCAAAAATAGTCTATCTCGTTGTAAACTCCCTTTCCGGTTTGTTTATCATTGTGACATACTGTTTGAAACTGATTCGGTTTCTCATTCTGTGCGTGACTGAGAAGACTTTGAAAAAATACATACCGATTGTCGACATACAGGGCAATGCATTCCACTCATCCAATTCATTTGATATTTCCAATATGTGATAATACATTGACCTAAATGAAGCAAGCGACTACAGAATGCTGTCATTGGTCTTTACATATTGCAAAATTTTACAAACCACAAAATAAATGTCCACAATTCGTTTCTACGCTTAATACAGATGAGTCGGTAAGACAAATAGGACATGTATCATGTCTTGGTCGACGAATATATGATGATGTTTCATCGGTCACATCTGCTCGAGAATTTTGTTGAGTTCGTTCGCGGAATGCCTCGACATTCTGTCTATTGTCTGCGTGAATAGTTGTATTACGCTGACGTCTATTGAAACAAAAGATTTAAAAGAATATTATTCATCTTTCATAGATCTACCGTGAATAGTAAATTGAAACGCCAATGAGACTAATTGTTAAGAGCACTAAAAGAATTGTATCATCACTGATACCTTCGATCATAGATGGATTATGTATTGAATAAGTTTCAAGTGACATACTGTCATTTTCAAACGGCCAATACCACGGCATTTTTCTAGAAGTAAAAGATGATTGTGTCATCACCCATATTTTTATTCGTTGTTAACAACATCCATTGCCGTGCATGTGGAAAAAAAACTTTCCCGATTACGATAATGACTCATTCTTTTGAAGCTGTATGAATAGGTGTTCTCCATATTTATCATCATAGAATACTGATCGGAGCGCAATGATTTTTTTTCAAAATGTAACTCTCTACTAGTTAAGATTTTTCCGACTCAAACGATTTCTTTCATTGAACAAAACAAAGCAAGAAAATCAATCTAAAATACAAACATAATAAAAGAAGTAATCGCTCGAATTGTAAATCATGAATCAAGAGATGCGAATCACGTATTATATTTGCTATATTTTTTTTTATATAAAGCCACAAAAGTTAACTAAACTGTATTGCTCTCGTCGCTGATTTGCTTATAATTCTTTTCTTTTCGGTTTAAACGAGGAACGATTACAACGAGGCAATATAAAGTTATTTCTTCGTCTACAGGGACAATATGGATAATACAAGAAAAAAAGAAAACTAATGTCATTTTATGATTTAATGGTCTTTTGGTTTTGGTCTGTAGAAGGAAATTTTGCGTGATTTCAATGTTGCCCATTTAACACGTTTCCAATGATAAGTTATGAAGACCAGAGGAACAAAAATTAGAACTGCTTTGAGAGCTAATCGTTTACGATCATCGTGTTCACGTTCTGCCGTCCACTTAAGAAATTCAGTAACATCCTTAGCTAATTGAGACTCGGTAGCTTTTGTTCCATCCGAATATTCAATTTGATCATCGTATAATTGTTTGGCCATAGCAATCCAACCACCGCTAAAATATGGATTATAATGAAGATTTGGTTCACCTTTTACACCAGCTGGTGGATCTTGATAGCCAGTCAACAAATTGAATATGTAATTACAGCCATCCTCACGACCTAAATAAATGTATTGTTTAAAATTAAGCTGCTCTTTTTCGTCGCTTCAGTATCACAACATTGAGATGTAGTATAAATGCGATAGAAGTCTCATACTTCTTTTTTTTTTTACAAACGACGTGATTTAATTTTATTTCACACATTATTAGCTGTTGTGTACTTGGAAAATTTGCTTTTTCGTTCGTACATCAGACAATTTTCAATGAAGTTTCATTGCAATAGATTTCTAATTTATTCTTAGAAAGAAATAAAAGCGGGTTTCTACAAATAGTTGAACATTTTATCTTTTTCTCTTCACGTCAAATAAATGCCAAACATTTTTACATAAAATACATATTCTTAGCGACCTTTGGACTACCACATGAGCTAACTTTAATCCTTGTTTATTTAATATTTCTTATATATGTTATGATCTAGAACTGAAAATTGTCGTGCTTTCAGAATCAATTTAATATTAGTTATTTTCTTATGAGATTAATTTTACTGTTGTGATCGTCTGTATTATTGGCATCAACGATCTTCTAATATCCATCAAGATAAACGTTTCTTAAATAAATTTTAATTATATCCTACATACCAAGTGTAATAAGTGAAAGATCAGGCGGTAAAGCTCCTTGATTTCCATCTTTAGCTGCCTAAAATATTCAAAAGAAAAGCATTTTTTATTTATATTCGTCTATAAAAATAATTATTAAATACAAACTTTATCATTTGGATAAGGTGACGGTAAATAATCGGTAAGTTTACCAGGTCGAGTAAACATTTCACCTTTGTCATCAGGTCCATCTTTGATGAAATCTTGAGCAGCAATTTCTTTAGCTTCTGCTTCCGTATGTGTAGCTCCAACCAAATGACGATAAGCAACAAATTTCAATGAATGACAAGCAGCGCAAACTTGCTTATAAACTTCAAAACCACGGCGTACCGATGCATGATCAAGTGAATCGAATGCCCCACTAAATGACCATGGTAATGGAACTAAATGTGCTTTATTACCGGACGCATGAAGTGCTTGTGAATGAGCCCAAGCATAACCTAAAGCACCAGTAGTTAAAAGACCACCACCAATTTGATACGCAAGACGTTTCCATCGAATAGACGTTTGAGTGGATGTAGACGATGAATTACGAATAACATAAACTAATATTTGATGGTTTTGCCGAGTTGCTCGGCACAAGATAGTTGAAGTCATTTTTACTTTATTACTTAGTTTCAATCGATTGATGTCTATCACATGGAAAGACAAAATCTGCAAAAAAAACAAAAAAGGAATATTTGAGTTAAGGAAAAAGAAAAAAAGCGAATATGTTTACGAGTATGACGATACCTAGGATCTTCCATCGAATTGTATTAAAAAACTCCCGACGAATCGATTTCATGTCGCTTGTTCATAAAATTAAACAAGATTGAAATTTTTATTTTTATTTTTTTAGATAAACTTATTGAAATAAAATAAAATATCATCATATACATAAATAATAGATGACGCTCGACATTCCGAGTTAATTTACTTGGATGAATGGACCAATAAAATTCATATTGTTTGTCGTCGTCCTTTGCTTTTAGCCGTTTGAAGCACGACTGTTCTAGTTTTCTCTTTTTTGGGACATTCCTATATGGTTCATTTACTTGTTTCGATGGAATATTCTTCACAAAAAAGCTTAAACCATTGAATTGTTTCATATGCAAAAAATGGTTTGATTCTATTCGATATTACGTTTGAAATATATCGTTCAACGAACGTATATCAGTATATTCGCTAATTTAAGATTTTTGCAGCTGAAATAAGAATGAAATTTATGTTCGCTGAATTAAGTGAATAAGATAGAGAGTATAACAGAGAGAATTTTATAGAAAAATCATTTACAACTATTCAATCCAGATATAGAATTGTCTGTAAAATGCATCTATTCAAGTCTAAAATAAATGTGAATGTTCTTGAAAAACTTTCTCTTCTATTTTAGAGAATGATGATCGGCGTAAATAGTATACTCGATTATCTTGAGTTAAATACGCCTTCTAATAAACGTGATATTGGAGAATTAATTCGTAATCAGCGTCAAAATAATTCTAAAACTTCTTCATCAACAAAGCTCAATCATCTTATAATCGATGTCGACACAACATTAGAACGTCTCTATGGTGGTTTTTATCCCGATTGGTTAGCTGGTGGTGAATGGTCACATCTCTACTCATACGTATTATCATTACTTAAAACATGTCAAGAATTATCATTATGTCTTATATTTTGTTTCGATGGTACATTGTATCGTTCTGGACAATCTCAATGGTATTATGAACAATTACAACATCGAAAAAAAGTGAATCAAATATTTAAACATTTAAAACAAAATAAATCTGGTTTACCACGTCGTCAATTATGGTTATCACCGCCAGCATTTCAATTATGTTTCCGAATTATTTTACGTGAAATAAATTCATCTCATTTTATTATGTATCAAACTTGGGGCTATGGTCAGTGCCAACATCAAGAACAGATTAAGAACTATGCTAGACAATATAATCAAAATTTAATTGGCATTGTTTCGTCTGACATTGAATTTTTATTTTCTCCAAAACTCAATAATGAGAATATATTATTGAAATATTTTTCTTCGAAAAATTTTAAATTATCATTAAAAGGAAAATTAACACTTGTGGAAATTAAATTAAATCAGTTAAAAGATAAATTCTCTCTTGATACTAAACAATTTTCTCTTTTACTAACATTATTAGGTAAACATCTAGTTGCATATCTTTATTTCAATAGTATAAACGTTCTTGTTTTTTTTTTCAAGGAAATCATATTTTACCCTATAGCGATTTGATTCATTTTCATAATGATATAGTTCGTAATCAAGATATTTCAACACCATTATCAAAACGTATTTCACCAGTAAGTTTTTATTCAAATGTCTACGAACGAAAGTTGATGTTATACGAGTTTTAAGAAAGATGAAAACAGTCAGTAAATCAAAGTCGAACGAAGTCTGTATTCACAACCAAATATAAACAATAAAATTTTCTTTGTAGCAAACAAATGGAACTATGTCACCACCAGTCATCGATTCAATAACGTCAGAAATAAAAGTGGACGTGTGTTCTCCTGACAATAGCACACTTGATGCCAGTGAAGATCATCAACAAACATCACCAGTTCATTTTTCAACGCAATCTCGTTCTAATGGAAATAATCTTTCGATAAATTCAACTGTTGATCAACTCATGCCACGTCTTGTTGATTATATTCGCCAACAAAGCGTAGATAATGATTTTGATTTTGACACAATTGCTAGCCAAATTTTTAAGTAAAAATTTTCTTAACTAGACTTCTGTAGTTTAACATCAGCTTACTATTTTCTATGTAGACACTTAACAGATAATGAAGCACGCCAAACGAAAACTCAGTTATTAATAGATTCTTATCAATATTACTCAAACGCAATTAGCGAAAGCCAATCAACCACAGATTCTTTGGAATCATCAGAAACATCTATTTGCTCTAATTTTTCTTCTAGTCAAGGTAAGATGTTTGAGCTATGCTTTCTTTTATAAAATTTCTTTTAATAATTAAATTCTTCTCAGTTATTGACTCATACTTTTTATTTATAATCAGTACGAATTTATTTTCAAGCACAATGAAGGTTACACATAAAGAATTGGACAGATGTTTCTCCCTGTACGCATGACAAAAATCTTAACAAAGAGTGATTACCAAATCTGAGATGCATAACCATGAGAACGTGACAGTTACTATGAATAGCAGATCAAAGATTATATATAGATAAACTCGCATCATAATGAATGAGTTACACTTGTAGAAGATTAATTAGAATCATGACGAAGAGATTTGCTCTTTTGATTTTCATCTCATCATCAATTGTGCTTCAAGTCGTTACAATAGAACGATCATTTAACTTTAATTTTAGTATCTGTGAATAAATCAGATGAAAATCAAATATTCGAAAATTGTTCAGGTGTGAATATCGAAGTAATACGTACAGCTTTTAATCTACACAAGCAAGGCTTAATGATGCCATGGATATTTCAATGTCTTTACAAAGTATGTTTATTGATTTTATTTCTCTTATCCATAAATAAAATTTTCTAGCACGAAATAACATTTCCTGTAACTATTGAACCAGAAATGTGCAATACAATTCCAGGTGTATGTGAATTTTTTCGTCCAATACGAAAATATGTTTATTCGATTTTATTTGATTCTAAAACAATAATACGTGAACAAGCTTATAATAGTGAACATGGTTCTTATTTAACAGATATTCATTGTGAACAATTATCATTGAAACATACAATTGAACAACTTTGGTTCGGTACAAATCCCGATGAAGATCGTCATTTACGAATGAAAACATTTTTGCAATCATTATATTATTGTGATTTACCTACAATGTATTCCATGTCACTTGATTATCTTATTTTTTTATGTATATTACGTTATATATATATGGAATTTTTTCGTTATTCATCAACATCAGGTATTTTACAAACATACGAATTAATGGCATTTATTTCTCAAGCCGTTCTTATAACGGAATTGCAACCAAAGCCATTAATGAATTTACAATCAACTAATTTCTTAAATCAATACGATCATATACAAATAATTAATTATGAAACTCGTCCAATACAATTGGCACATCTATTTATGCGTGGATTTGAAACTATTCTATTTGCTAATGAAGTATGTGGTGCACCAGTGCATCCGAAATATTGTTGTCCATCGCATTTTTTCAATGGAAAATTATTTCATCAAAAATATTTACAAGCTCAATACTATCAACAAAATCAAGATTTAATGATTATATTATGTGATGGAAATGTAAGATAAACATAAATTAGATTTGAGAAGATATATAATCGGTTTTCTTTAATATTCTCTATTGGTAAAGTTGCCCGAAAAAAATCATATTACGAATAGAGCAGAGCACAATCCGATTGCAAGCATCGATGCAAAGTTGAACATGTTTGTATTATATTGCTAGTAGAATACTCTTCGATTCACTTGAATCTAGAGCGAAATTCAGCATAGCCTCTCTGTCTGTCAATAATTAAAATTTACAGAAAAAAAATTCCTTTAGTAAAATATTGTCATCTGAGACAACAGAATTATAGTATAAGCACTTTGTTATTAGTAGTAGCTGAGCATTTAATCAACACCATAATAGATGAATTGGTTCAGTAATATTCGAAGTGGTTAATCAAAATATTATTACAGTATTAGTTTACTTCATCGAGAAAAAAAAACTCTCTGGCACTGTATCGAAGACAATCATTTATTCTCTATATTAGGCTCATTTTGCTCAACTTGGCTCACATTTACTTGATATTATATTGGATCGAACACCAAATGGAAATTTTCATCATACTCCAATGCAAAAACAACAATATCAATATCCGACAGCAGCACCACCACCACAACAGCAGCAGCAACAACGTGCTTTGAAAAATCCATCTCGGCAGGGACAACCACTTGTAGCGAATTCGACACGTACACTGATGCGTAACAATAATAAACCATCAACAAAAAATGAATTAAATAATCAACAGCAAACACCAATTTCAAATTTTCGCCAACAACAGCAACAACCACCTCCGATTAAACAACAAGCTGGTTATACGAAAACGGCTGGAACGATGAATAATAATAACAATGGTATAAACAAAATGGCTGCTAGTTTAATCGATTAGCCGTGAATTTTATTTATTCTTATTTTTAGTCACTCCATTCAATGTTAAATCTCATCAACAATCAATGAAATTCAATACTCATCCAGTACAAAATATGAACTATGCTACACCTCCACCACCACTACAACATAAATTACCTACTGAACAATGGGCTGCCCCACCAACGTCGGCATTACTCCCGAATCATTTACATATGCAGCCACAACATCAACCAACTAACTCAATACATAATATACAATCTATACCTCTTCAATATCAACAACCAATGACTAATAAGTAAGAAATTCTCCGTCAACATGTATGGAGGACAAACAACTTGAACCCTAGAAATAAAGAAATATTTTTTCTATTTAGTTTTATTGATTCTCACGAACAATTTATTCATCTTCAACTTCATCCACAATCAATGCCAACAACACCATCACCAATGCCATATCCTCATGCAACGCAAATAATAAATCCTCATATTCCAATGGCAGCCTACAATCATCTTCATCCACCACCGTATACCATTCCCAATGGACCAACATTTTATCAACCTTCGCCGTCATCAACAAATTCTTTTCAACAACCAATAGCAACGCCATATCATCCTCATCATCCACAAATAGTACCTGGCCTTCCGCCACATGCACCTATTGCTCCACAACGAACAGCTAATTTTACAACAGTAATTTCAACAACAAATAATAATAATAATAATCCTAACCATTATCAACAATCAGCACAATGTATCTCACAAACTTCAATGCAAACACAGGAAATGAATCTACAAGCATTACAACAACGTATTATTGAACAGCAAAAACATCAACAAACACCCATATCAATTCAAAGACAAATGAATCGATTACATGCTGTTGATTATACTCAGTAATTGACACTGATTTAGTTTTATTTCTCTCATCTTAATTAATTATTTTTAGATACGATATTCATCGTTCGACACAACACAATGAAATTTCAGTAGGTGTGCAATCCTGTCATCACCCGTCCATGATTGTCGATCATCAACAACAACGACCGCCACCACATGGATTTTGATAAGCAGAACCCTTTGATTGTGCTTTTATTCTTTTAAATCAAATGTTTATATTATTTTTTTTTATCATCACGTAGTCTGCGCGACATTTGTGTTAACAAGAAAAAGAAAGAATATTTTAATGATCATTCCTAGTTAGATATTACGATTAGGTGCGTTGATATGACATGCACATATATGAATATATGGAGTTTTTTTTTCGTTTTTTTTCGATACATTTTTTTCCTAGCACTGTTAATTAAAAAAAACTCGGGATACATTATATATATATATATAACGTTTAATAATAAAGATGCTAAAAAATCGCTTACTGTTTATTTGTTTTAAGATGATCTATTTATTTTTATCACGTTCAATAGCATGGCCATTGAATATATTTGGTGTGAATTCGAATGATAAAAATCCGTCAATTTTGGATGCTGACAGTCAAAGAAAAAAAGATCCTGATGTATCATCACCATTAATTTCAAATAAAGATCTTGTTGTAAATGCAAATTTATCAGAAAATATGGATCATACGAAATCTTTGATTGATAAAGATAAAGTATCAACATTTCCACCACAGAAAGTGTTATCTGTATTAGGAAAACATTATTTAACAAGAGAAGATTTAGAAGCTTTGATACAAGCTCGATTTCAACAAGAAACTCCACGCGATCGTGTAGTACGATTTCTATGGAAAAAGTAAGATTCGTTGTAAGAGAAATAAAAATGTCTAATATTGAAATATATCAAAATATTTGATAAGAAATGTCCTATCCAAAGTAAAACGATTTAGTCAAGCCTATGAGAAGTGTGTGCTTGTGCATAAATTAGCACGAGTAGAAGATCCAAGAATAGCATTCATATTTCTTATCTTATGTGTTGTCTACGTACAGATGTAGATTTTGAAGGTTGCAGGAGCTACTCACCGAATTATTTTTTTGCAATTTCTATTAGTGAACTATCTCAATATCCGATCTATGCAAGAATAAAAGATTGGCAATGTGCTGGTATTGCTCTGGGTATTGGTTGTCTATTTGGATTTAGTCGAAAAGAAGAAATGAAACCTGTTTATATTCGACAAACGTCCATGTTAAAATTTCAAGATCGACTAACGGCTGAGGTGAGGAGGTGAGCTTTGCTCTATGTAGAATTATGATTTTAATCTATAATATTCACAATATTCTTTATTATTCTAGAGAGCTTTTCGGCAATATAATGTTGTTCAGTTTATGAAAGAATCCTATCGAATAGCAATTATTGTTCTATTTATAACTGAAACAATGATGTATGTATGATTAAAATGAATTAGATGAAAATGCATTTAGTAAACAAACTATGTTATTCTAGGACAAGTCAATATGCTATTCAAGCATATCGTAATAAATCAACCATTTATGATTGTGTACCAGGTGGGGCATTCGTAGGTTTTGCCTTTAAAATGTTACATAGTCCATTGGCAGCATTTATTACCACACTACAAGGCGGCGTCATAGGGTAAACAATTTTATCGGTAGTGCCATAGATATATGATAAACAGTTATAGGACTAGTTCCAAGTAGTCATTCAAAAAATAATCGATTTCACCAAAACGAGTTTTGATTTTTTTAAAAGCAGTTTTTTCACATCTTAAAAGTTGATTTATAAATCTTAAACTGAAATTCGTACAATATTTTTCAATCTAGTGTATTCGAAAACTATACGAAAGTTTGATCGAAATCCATTCTTTATATTTCATGGCAACTTTCTTGAACGGCTAAATAATAAAGGAACATTTTATTCATATGTTTCATAAATAACAGTCTATCTAACATTTTTTTATTTTACTAGATTTATCTATGGTTTTGTTCACAATGTCGGTTCTCGATTGATAGATCGTACTTATGAAAATTTACATCATGAACAAGTCATGGAATGGATCTTGCATCGAGAGTAAATTTTTATCGGAAAATAAAAAGACTATTATAAGTCGATTTTTTAAATTTGTTTAGGAATGCTGAACTATGGAGTGCTAATTTAGATGAATTACCACCACATTATGAAGGACCAGAAGCAAAACGTACTTGGGGTCTTGGATGGTTTAAACCATAGAGTTAAAATGTTTTTGTTTGTTTTTTATCGATGTGGAAAAAACACAGTTTTTTTGTTATAAAATTTATACGCATTAAAATAAAAAATTTAGTTATTTCTATACAAGTTTTATTGTGATCAAATGTTATACATCATCCTGAATACTAGTTTAGATAAGCATCAGATTTTCTTAATAATAAATCATTATGTTTATTCAAAGTCGATTTCCATATGTACTGTGAGGTACTTACGCTTGAAGCATTTATAATTGATACGTAGTCTTTATTTGACAATGAAATAATGCCGATTTAGTAAACGGATCTTTACATAATCGAATAAATGCTAATCAATTAAACTGCACCATTTATCTGTCAGCGACGATTAGAAGTGTTGCTATGATGTCTTACATTTCTTACTTATTTTTATTAATTTTATCTAACAGATAATTATGAAATGTCATCGAGCATTCAATCAAATTACACCGTTTTTCAATTGAAATAAACATATTTATTGACTCCACTGACAGAGCACAATTATAAGCAGGAAATTCTATTTGATGATAAACAATCTGAAATAGTTCTTTTCAAATTCGTAAAATTTACTGCATAAGGCACTAATAATCCAAATTTAGTACTGTTTTTATCAGAAAATAAATTCACGAAAACATTCTACTTGTTTCTAATCAATACCTAATGAATTCTTATGATTAGTTTCTCGTTTCTGAGAAATCATTTTTCAACTATATATTATTATAACTATGAATATGTATGTAAATGATATGTTTGTTTTCATAGTGTACGGCGAAGTTCATGATTTATCGAAAAGCAGTTACACATATCATAGACATTTTAAAGTATAACTATTTTTTGGACTTCATATTGTCAAACATTGAATACCTTTTTAATACTCAAATTACTGGATAAAAAGTAACTACGTCAACTTCAATTATTTTGTCCGATGTGCTGAATGAAAGCGCGAAATTGAATTATATTTGTTTTCATTTTTATTGGTTTATAACAGAAAACCTTGTTCATCGAAGCCTAAAAAATGAACTTATATAGTCGTTACTACGTATTTTATTAATTAGTAAAATTATGCATGTCACTATTCTAACAAAGACAGATTAAAAGACTTAGTTGTAATCCTACATACATGAGATTCTTATTCATTCTAAAAACAGTAGTGACATCTTAAATGAAGCAATTAAACGTCTTGAGATTTTCTTTCTATAATAGAAGTTATTGATCTGAAGAAAAAAAAATGACGTTACCTAGGCGCCGACTTCCTTTATTTGCGACCAAAACATGACCCAATGGAATCGAATTCGACGCACTTAGTATGTCTATCAATTAGTCATAGCAATAAAGCTGTGATACAACTGACGTAGACAAATACAAATTACTTCCGTTTTTTTTTTCTTCAAAATTTCATAATATTTTTAGGATTGTTGTTTTAATGTGCATTTGAAGACTAAATTTGACACCGCCATTTTCTTAATAACAAGTACCCTGTTAAAATAATAGCACAGGCAAAGTGTCACAAACGAAAGTAAAATACTTCGAGTCCTTATTCTGCTAAAACATTCGCCTCTTTCCTTTGTCAATGTTACATAATGAAAGGAAAAATAACGGCTGCCACAACGTGAAAAGTTTTTTTCGGCCCTTCTTGTTTTCGTTTAGTTGAATTATGAAACAATGTAATAATGATTTCTTCGTCTTTTTACGAAAAAACAAAGTCAGCCACAGTCAGACCAACAATTAAATTATAGAAGTATGTACAGAAGAACAAAAATAAATAGCATTCTGAAAGTGAAGAACGCTTTTTCTCACTCTGAAGCATTGCTGATTTAAAAATATGATTCTTTCATTTGAAAAAAATGCACTGATAAAAATTTCGAATATATGAAAACATGGTTCATCGAAATTAGTTTAACGTAAAAATCGAATACGTAAAGATTTTTGTAGAAGATACAAAATTGCCTACTCTTATAGAAATAAATCTCTAGACTGGTCAGTATTATTTTCTTTCTATTGCCGAATTTTTTCGAAAAGTTTTATTTTTTGTTGATTCTTGAACAGAAAATCTCGCCACAATCATAATTCGATTGTTTTTAGTTCTTCTTGTTTTAGTTAACACATTACATCTCATGCAAATATCTAAAAACGGATGATTCATAAAGAACAATAATGTATAGTATTTATTCTTCCGAGTTATTTCTGTTTCTATTAGCCATAGCAGCAAGATCAATTATTGTTCTATTGACGTCAATACTTCTTATGATTCATTCTGATTCTTTTTATAGAAAGAAATTCGAGGAAAAAAAACATGGCACTTGCTCTATCAAAAGCAAGTCCTGAAAATACCGATACTTAAATTAAGCATCTAACGTAAATATCTGTCTTTTTCCAAGTTTTTAATCGGCAACAATGTCTTTATGAAGATATGTAGAGGGAGCTTTTACGTATAAAATAAGTTGTTGACAGTATCTTTCTATTTTTAGAGGGAAGACTTATCATGTTCATTTCTGCAATACAAAAGTTTCTTAACTAAAAGTTTCAATCTGAAATTCTGTCAGGAAATTTTCATAGATTTCGTATGGAAATTATCTTTGTAAAAATACCGTCTATTCTTTCTTCCTATAGAATATTGTTTACTTTACAATATCTAATACTTCGAGTAGTTTATCAATCTATTTTTTTCTCGATTAATCATTTTGTTAATAAGAAAAATAGAAAAACTAAATTTTAACCTATGATATGTAGCCATTTTGAGTAGAAAGAAACTTGCCAATTTTACATCGTTATAGATTCTCGTTGTGAGTGTTGATTATGATTTCTAAAAAAAATAAAATCGCAGTTTTTATTTCACAAAGAATAAACAGACCGGCGACACTGGCGAATCTCGATTTCATCCGTACGAATAAAAGAAAATAATCGCCCAACAATATCTTCTATTGTGCATTTGAAAACACTAGAGTTCCAAATGTCGACCAATACACAAACCCTCGTCAATAATATGACGGTACCTCGTTTCAGTGCATCGTTATGTAATAATCAACATTTTGTTCTCGTCTGGTTAGACGTAAGAATTACCGATTACAATCAAGACAGCATTAATACGCTACATGAATTGAAACGCGTTGTAGGTGTCATCAATACATTCGTTGACATTGATTCCTGTACAGATTTCATCAAGAGTACCGAAAATGAGAAAATTTTTATGATTGTTTCTGGTTCACTAGGTCAAACTATTGTACCACTTATTCATGAAAAATCTCAAGTAACTTCGATCTATATTTTCTGTGGTGACCGATCAAACCACGTAGATTGGGTGAAAGCATGGTCAAAAATAAAAGGTGTTTTTATGAATATATTACCTATTTGCGATGCACTTGAGCAAGCCGTACGACAATGTGATCAAGATTCAGTTCCACTTAGTTTTTTCCAGACGGATGCTGAGTCATCAACAATACAGCTAGATCAATTGGATCAATCATTTACGTATACAAGTTTATTGAAAGAAAGTTTATTTAAAATACGTTTTAGTAAAAGAACTGTCAAGGAATTTACTGCCTATTGCCGAACACAATTTTCTGAAAATGATTTAGATATGATCGATAAATTCGAATCTAATTACAAGCGATTAAAAGCCATATGGTGGTATACTAATCAATGTTTTCTGTATCCTATGCTTAATCGATCTTTACGTATGATGGAAGTTGATACTATTATTAAAATGGGTTTTTTTATGCAAGATCTACATCGTCATATTAAAAAATTACACAAAGAACAATTACAAGATAAAGATTCAACCGAACTATTTATTGTTTATCGTGGTCAAGGTCTATCGAACGTAGATTTTACTAAAATGATGAAAGCGAAAGGTGGATTGATATCGTTTAATAGTTTTTTGTCTAGCAGTAGAAAAGAAAGCATAGCACAGATTTATGCTCGTCGTGCCATTACTGAATTTGGTTTAATGGGTATTGTCTTCAAAATGTTAATCGATCCATCTATTTGTTCAACTCCTTTTGCACTCATAAATGATCTTAGTTTTTATAGATCATCAGAACAAGAGATTCTTTTTTCTATGCATACTATTTTTCGTATTGGTGAAATTAAAAAACTCGAATTTCACAATGATCGACTTTGGGAAGTGGAACTCACATTAACAAGTGAACAAGATCAACAATTCAACGCACTGACTCAACTTATCCGGAGAGAGACTGGCGAAGAGAACGGATGGTATGCTTTGGGTCAGTTGCTTCTGAAATTAGGCAAATTTGAGAAGGCTGAAGAAATGTATACACGATTACTGAATGAAACATCGAATAGCACTGAAAAAGACTTTATTTATCATCAGTTAGCGTGGATTAAACATAATATAGGAGATTATACAGCTGCAATAAAATTATATGAAACATCACTTAAAATCGATAGTGGCGTTTTTTATTCGTCCGGTTTGACGTTAGCTACGACCTATCACAACATGGGTTTAGTATATGAGAAATTGGGTGACTATATTAAATCGCAAGCAGCACATGATAAAGCGTTGAAAATATATCGAGGTATACTCGATCCGGATCAGCTAGATCTTGCGACTTCATTGGGTCATAACGGCTTAATATATGTTAAATTGGGAGACTATATTCAAGCACTTTCAAATCATAAAGAAGCATTGAAAATCTATGAGAAAAAATTACCTCCGAATCATCTGTTATTGGCTACATCCTATCATAATATTGGTCTAGTATATGATAAAATGGATGATTATGCAACAGCACGTATGTTCTACGACAAGACACTTGCAATTTATCGAAAAACCTTACCACCAAATCATCCTGATTTAGCTGTGTGTTATCAAAATATTGGTAAAACATTAGAAAAGATGTGCGAATATGAGAAAGCACTTAAATATCATACGAAAGTACTTGAAATTTTTCAAAAGACTCTCCCATCAAATCATATCGATCTGGGTAATTGCTATAGTAGTATTGCATTAGCTTATAATCATGTGGGTGAATATTCAAAAGCAATTCCATTTTATGAGATTGCACAAAGCATTTTTACGTCAGCTCTACCGCCCAATCATCCTGATTTAATTAGTCTGTACAACAATATCGGCGAAGCATATGATAATATGAAAGAACATGTTCAAGCACTTTCATATTATAGTAAAGCATTGCAACTATATCAACAAACTCTTGTTTTAAATGATTCCTTATTGGCTTCGATATATTTCAGATTAGCCCATATACATTACAATATGAACTGTTATGATAAAGCTCTATTCTTTGCCGAACAAAGCATCGATATTTCAAAACGTGTAATTACTCTAAATCGTCACGATATTGAGATACACAATAGAACTGTAGCGTTAGTAAAAAAGATTTCAAATTGATTTTAGCACTTTTTTCTATAATGTAAATTTTTCGAGACAAAAATAAAATTTGTGATTGATTATTATTTTTGTAACAAACAGAACTCAACTCTATTTTTCAACCAATCAATAGTATCTTATTCTCTGTTTCTTTTCTGTCAAAATCCATAGCATCATACTTTACCATAGATAGGGAATGATCGAAGAAAGATGGTGATATCCGACAATTGAGTTATCGCGTAATAGTGATAGATTTCACAATCAATTGGTATGTACAGATTTTTTCCTACGGCGACAAACTATACTTTAACTTCACTAAAGTATAGATATATTTTACTGAGAAGTCTTGTTTAAATAATTACAAAAAGCATAGGTCTATGTAATAGCAATGCATCATTCTCAGATACGGGAGGCTGTTATTGATAAATATCTGATAATACATGAAACTATTGTAAATCTAATGAACATAATACAAATTTGGATGAATGATAATAGCTGATTGTTATTGTTACTTTCTATCTTTTTTAAACTGAAATATATGAATCAAATCTTATTTGCACGCTACCCCAAATAAAAAAGTTTTCGCTAGGTTTTATACGATGAAATCAAAATTTTGAAAATATTTACAAGACCATTTGTTATTTGCGAATGTCTTCAAATCCGATATGTTCCTTTCTTTTAACATTACTAAAACCAATCCCTGAAATCAAATAGGTGAAAATTATACGAAATTAAAAATTCAAATCCGATGATCTCATGCTTAAATCTTCGAAGATTTTTGTAGCTAGACACAATATGCCTAGTTTTCTAAAGCCCAAATCATATTGAGTTCGACCTTCAGTAATTTATTCTTTCATATACAGCTGCTGACGACTTTATTAGCACTTAGAATGCATTCGTTTGGAAAATGCGGGCATATTTAATCGAGTAGTTTTCATTCTTTATTTCAATCTTCATACCATAGAGCAGAAAAACGGTCTTTTGAATTTCAATATATATTCAGAACCAGCGAAGAATGCTCTTGTTGGTTACTCACATCGGCATAATCAATCACTAGGTAAAAAGATGAAAGAAAAAGCAAATCTGCTTTACTTTCAGGTACTACCCTGTACATTTTTTTTTATTTTACTACAGGTATCAAATCCTAGCAGCTGTTGAAAATGCCAAAAAAGTAAATGATCACAGAACAAGTTAAGCCATAGAGTACACAAGCCTATACAAAGAAAAAGAAGCCATCTTTCAAACAATAGATATTTCAAAAATGACTGCGATCTATGCATCTCTTGGTTCATTGCCTATAGAGCTTGTTTATCGTATTCTTGATAATCTTGATGATTTAACAATTGTCATGTCGCTTCGTAATGTTTGCTCTCGACTAAATTTAATTATCGATACGTATCATCGATATCAGGTTAGTTGCAGCTGTGTATTGTGAAGCTTGATTGTTTTTCTCATGTATCTTTCTAACAATTGAAACGAAATGAACCATTTTCAATCTAAGTTATTTTTGTCTTCAAACTATGATGTAGACACTCACGATGTTGAATATTGCAAATCTACGATGGAAAACTCAAGGATTACCATGTTTATATAATTTATTATTAAATAATACAGTAAAACAACAATTCTCACCATCCATTGAATACTGATTTGTATGTCTCAACGTAGATTCTCGTCACATTAGATCTTTCATACAACAGAATAGGTGACGAGGGCACATGGTTTCTAGCAAATGCATTAAAAAATAATAAAGTAAGAAAGGTTTCGGATAGATTGACTTTAGATGCATCTTTACTATTTTCATATAATTAGGTTTTAATTTCACTAAACCTTGCAAAGAATGATATTGGTTTTAACGGTGCGCAATACCTAGCTGATGCACTACGCGAAAATACGGTGAATAGAATAAAATGTAATCTTGATATTTTGTATTCGTTGTTAACATTTCATTCAGACACTTGGCGCCATTGTACTAGAGTTTAACAATATTGGTTCTCAAGGAACAGAATATTTGGTTCATGCACTTAATCATAATAGAGTGAGTACGATCTACACTACCTGTATAAGTTACATTCATTTGAATTATATAACATAGTCACTAAATATATTGAATCTGCGACAAAACAAAATTAGTGCTGACGGTGTAAAATATTTGTCTCAAGCACTGCAAAATAATGAAGTAAAGAAATTGATTTATTGATACTTGTATTTATTATCCAATGCAGACACTCAAAACATTAGTATTTGATCTAAATCATATTGGACAACAAGGTACACAATATCTAGCTGATGGATTAGAAAATAATAAGGTAAATAGTTATATTTTCTATTCGTCTAAGTATAATATAGTTTTTCCTGCCTATGAAAAAAGGCATTAACAACAATTCAATTAGGATATAACGCAATAGGCGTTGAAGGAACAAAATTGTTATCGAATGCATTACAAAAGAATACAGTAAGAAATAATTCGATGTTTCATATTCGTCTATACCCTATGGCATAGACACTTAGTACGTTGGCACTCGAAGTAAACCATATAGGTTATGAAGGAGTAAAATATTTAGCTAATGCATTAGAAAAAAATAAGGTAAATGACGTATTCGTGTCATGTAGACTTCAATTAGTTTCATGTTTCTGCATAGACATTAGCGGTATTAAATTTACGGTGGAATCAAATAGGTAATCAAGGAGCTCAATATCTAGCGAATGCATTACAAAATAATACAGTAAAAAAAATGTTTTCGCATTCGATATTACTCTCTGTGAACTTGCATCCATCAATTTAGATGCTTACCACATTAAATATTATGATGAATGATATTGACTCTAAAGGAGTAAAACATCTGACGGACGCATTACAGAATAATAAAGTAAAATAAAGTTCTTCTTGTTCGCATAGATGTTTTTATCCTTACATTCAGACGCTTATGACTCTGTACTTTGGTGGTAACAAAATAGGTCTTTTGGGGGCACAATTTTTAGCTGATTTATTAAAAACTAATACTGTAAGATCAGTTTTCTGTCTATTATTCTTATTGATATTGATCATTTACTGCAGGCAATAACTGAGCTAATGCTAGAAGGCGACGGGCTTGGTGATCGAGGAACACAATATTTAGCTAATGCATTAGAAAATAATAATGTAGGGCGACTTCATGAATAATCTCTTTTATATGGATTTTTTGTCATGCAATACAGACTCTCATAGCGCTGAATCTTCAAGAGAATGGTGTAAGTGATGAAGGAGCCCATTGTTTGGCTAATGCACTAAAAATCAATGCAGTAAGAAAACAGTTTTCGTATTTACTAATGGATCATATATTTATTCAAACTATTTTAAATAGAAATTAGAGGTTCTAAATCTTTCACGAAATAAAATTCGTTTTCCAGGATTATTAAATCTAGTGAATGCATTAAAGTACAATACGGTAACATTGATTCTCTTGTTTGCCTATTGAATCATGATATTCACCATATCGTAATAGACACTCATGATCTTAAACCTTCAATCAAACTCAATAGATGATGATCAAGTAGTTCGACAATTAGCCAATAATCTTGGAAAAGATGCAAACAGAGTGTTCTGGTAATCACCTGAAATGAAATCCTGTTACAATATATCTTAAAATCGAAACATTTGACAAATCTTCATATATATATTGTTTTCGTTTTGATTTTTTTATTAAAATACTGAGAAGGAGATCATTTCTCGATGGATAGATGTCGTTCTCAATCATATGTTACCATTAATATTTTTATTTTAATGAATCTTGATTGTTTTAATATTTTTTTATATTAAAATAAATGCTTGATTTTTATCAACTAATTAGTCATTTAAAAAAATTGCAATCTTCATATCACCAGTTGCTATGGAAAAATAAACATCGAACATAACTATGAAATAGAAAAAGAAAACCAACAAAAAAAGAACGATTACTAATTGATTAATCATACATCTCTCTCTCTCTCTCTCTTTCTATATATATATATATATATATATATATATAATTTTAGAAATCGTTGATCCTTTGAACTGTTTCTCTATGGAAGACGATAATCTCATTTTTCTGCTTAATACGAACAAATCCGAAGCCACCACACCTAACCAACAAAGACGTGAACCATTAGTTGAAATAACTGATAATGATGATCATGATTCAATAGTAGCAATGACGTGTTTGAATGATCGTATTGAAGCACTTCCACCTAGCAATGGTAAACGTCATTTCGATGATATTAAATTAGTTCGACCCTCGTCTGCTACAAGTCAAGGTCCACGATCGAAAAAACAAGAAAAAGTTATCCACTATGCACCACATTTAACATCAGGTGGAAATCGTAATTCAAACGATAATTTAATTCAATCATCTATCGACGTCACTCTATCATCAAATTCATCACCTGCAGAACGACGGCAACGACCACCACCGACTGAAGATGAACTTGGCATTATAACAATTGTTGGCGTTGAAGATAATGGACAACGAGAAAATGAAAATGCAATAGATAGAAGTAAACAATCATGATTTATCATACATTTTCGATTTATAATTTTGTTTTCAAAATAGATTTTCATGATCAATTATCAACACCAATAGCTTTACCAAAACCATCGATTTCATCACAAGTTCATTCAACACCTGATGTTCAAATAACACGTTTTGATAAAGATCCAATAACGTCAAAAGCTGCATTTGCACGTTCACAATTAGCTAAACGACTTTCAGTTAATCAAGGACAACAACGTTCTGTACCCATACAATCACTTTCAAATACAACAAATAATGATCTAACAACAACTAGTGAACAAACAGCTACATCTCTTGCTGCAACTGTTGCTGCATCAGTAGCTGTTTCTGTTGCTCAACCATTTTTGAAATTACAAAATGACTTTGAACAACGAATGAATACTGTTCTTAATCAAATTCAGCAACAGAGATCACATACGAATGGTAGCGGTGTTGTTGTACCTGTTACACATGTGCAACCAGCCAATGATTCTGTTGATACACGAATAAAGCAAATGGAAAAAGTACAAGAACAACAAGAACAAGCACTTAAACAACTTGCTGATCTTGTACAAACAAGCAAAGGCAAGTCTAAATCGCCTATTCGGGAACATAAAATACCGACGTTCGAATCAAATTCTACACCATCACCAAAACAAAACCGTCATTTTCTTGATACACTTGTTGGTACCTCTTCTCCACCAGTTCGTCTTATGAAATCTCCCAAGAAACATCATGCACACAAAAAGCCTACAACATCACCATCGGCATCATCAAATAAACGCCCCAGCCGTGTGACTAGTACTGATACTCGTACAGTTAAAATTCGATCACCAGTTAAATTCAAAGAGCAGCCACCCAATAGTCATTTCAATATCGAACAATCATCTCCATTTGCTTGTTCAGTATGTGATCGATCACGTTCACGTTCTCGGTCTCAGTCTCGTTCACCAACAAAAGGTCTTTCACCTGATTCATCATATCCTCGACCATTCGTTCCTGTTCCACGACCACCATCAATTATGTCAGATGGCTTTATTCCATCTTCGACTTCGGCAACTACTGGCAATGCTTTAAAAGAAACCTATCCACCGTTTGATAAATATTTAAATAATTCTATTCCTCCATCACCACTTCAACCTAAACCAGTTCTACCGATCAATGAAAATATGGATCTTCATGAACGTGTTAAACAAATAGATGAAGCAAAAAATTTATTAGATGAGAATTATTTAACATTGCATCGACGTCAAAATGAGATTACTCTTTTAAAACCAATAACAGACGAATCATTACGTGTTCAACGTCTTGTTGAACAATGTGTGAAACAAGTTACACGGCAAGTGCGCGAAGAGGTTAAACTTAAACTTGAACAAGACGAAATAGAAAATGATGAAAATAAAACAGTAGCAACAGCAACGTCGGCAAGTAAAAAGAAACGACCATCGTCTAAAACGCATTTAGCTTTCGATCGACATTCAACAACACGAGCAGGAAAACCAACAAGCCCCACTAGAGAAACATCAACATCATCAAAACCTTATAGTGATGTATTTATGGAAGCAGTCTATGGACGTTCATTATATGACAAAATTAAAAAAGAAGGTAAACAACCTTATTTTAAATTAAAACAACAAGCTATTCAACGAGCTAAACAAGCAAAACAAATCGAGCAGATACCAGTGAAAGATACTGGACTGGTATGTGCACATGATTTAGTTTTTATTCTATCAGATTTACAAATTATTCTATTTTAGAAACCTTCACCATGTGTAACTGTTCCTCCACGTCGCATTATAGAACAACCACCTCCAGTAGTTATACAACCATCTTTTCCATCACCAAGACCACCACAACCTGCTCCTGTCTACGAACCAGAATATTATAAACCTCCAGATGGTGTTATTCTTCTTGGTCCACCACAAATTCGTGATACACGTACTTTTCAACCAAATTATGTACCTTGTGCACCTAAACTAACACCACATATTCTACCTAGTGTTGATGTTGATCCATCGCCGAAAAAAGTTCGTTTTGGTAACAAAAATGAATCGATTCGAGTCGATTTAGATGATAATGAAGAAAAAGAAGAAGAAGATGATGACGATGGAAGAGGTATCGAAATACCTGGTTATCACGGAAAACGAGATGATCATCAACCAACATATGATGGCCCAAGATTTCCGCCTACCATTCCTCATGATGAAGGTTATCGCAATCGACAATACGATACATTACAATCAGGTGCTGTTGATTGGCTAGAACAGGAGCTCATTGCTCGTTTTATGAGTCAACTACAAAATCAACAAACAACTGTACCTATGCCACAACATCGCGATGTTATTAGTGCACGCTCATCAACGAGTACAAGTAGTGATGATCGAAGTATTCATGATCGTTTACTTGATTTACTTGGACAAGATGGTTTTCAATTATTTATTGATATGGGTCAACCTATTGATCAAGATTTAATACAAGCATTAACACGTGAAGTACTCGAAGAACGTATTGCACAAATGGTTGGTTATCGATCGCCAAGAGAAAGTATTCATGTATTACCACCACCTGCTCCACCACCACGTACAACAACACCAACAACATCAACAACAACAGTTTTAGTTGATCACAATCATCATTGGCCACAAGAAAATGGTGTAGCAACACCACAACCAACTCCACCACAATCACCAGCCCCACATAAACATCAACCACGTCCTGTTACACCAGAAATAACAGGCATTTTTATTTTATTTATTATAATGAAGAACAATTTTATTTTATTGTTTGCATAACTTTAGGTCAAGAAATTTCATCTGAAAGTGAACCTACAACGCCACGTTCTATTACACCAGTAGAAGATCTTATTCGTCCTCTACCTACTACATTTCATCATAGCATTGGTACACCTGATGCAAGTGAAAGTCCGTCACCACCTTCGACGCCACGCATACCACAACCACCCGTTATAATACAACCACCAGCAGCTATTGAAAAACGTGATGCGAGTACTATGGCTTCGATTGAGTTACCTACTCTACCACCACCTGTTATTGTTCAACCACCACGACCACCATCTCCACCACGTCCTCCGAAACCCAGAACCCCTTCACCTGTTTCATCAACATCTTCGTCATCATCATCGTCAACGACAAGTTCTACTAATACTTCAACATTTTCTGTTCCGTACTCAAATACTGATAGTCCATTCAGTGATCATATGTGGTTTGATGATCGTAGTGAAGGTCAAATCGATTTACTCGAACACGATCGACCACAAACAGAACTAATTTTAAAACAAGCTCAACGGCTAATAGGTCAACGACGACAGTATTCATCAGTAACACCAGCTGGTATGAGTTTTGTTTCACCTCCATTTTCACCAGCTGGTGGCACTCATACATTATCAATTGGTGAAGTTCCTCCTCAATATCCCACAGGATCTTCATTTCCACCTCAAGAGAATGGACATACAACTCCCTCTGGATCAGATGAAAGCAATAATTCGGGCAAAAGCGAAGGTGAAGCAGGTACAGGTACGATGAATGGCCAGCAACGATCATCTGTACCTATTAAATACCGGAAACCAACTCAGGGATTTTTAGGAAAAAAGAATAATCGAAAATAAAATCAATTGTTCTTCTTTTTTTATATTCATACTAATTCGCAAATTCTTTAAAAAGTAGTGTTTGTACTTTTTTTATTATAATTTATGCGTACATAGATTAGAAAAACAAAATATGTGTGTGACTTGTATGGAAATTATTCATATAGAATGTCTTTTATGAAATAAAGTCTTTTTTTTTTATTAAGATAACGTTATATGTTCTTCAAAGAGAAAGCACTAATTTCTTATTTCATACAAAAGAAAAAAATTCTTTAAGAAGACAATCTTATCTTAGCATGAGTTTTTAAAAATACATTATCGATTGATGTAAGTTTATTCACTAATTTGTAAACTATCCGAGTTTCCATCAGATACTCGAGTAATCAACACTAAAACAAAATAAAATGCATTAAGAATTACATTTACTAAACATCTTCCTTTCGAGGCATCATTTTGCAGCTGAAGAAAACTATTTAATTCTATGAATGATACAAATTTAATACGTTAATAACAATAATCTCAATGAAACAATAACGTTGTTTTCAAGCACACATTTTAATGAAGCCACGCAGTTCGGTTCCATAGAATCTAGGTAAAACTTGAAAATGTTTTGTGAATGATGATTTTTTCATGAGAGCGTTTAGGGTACTCACTATGATTTCATTTGACTGAAAGTACCATTATTTCTTGAAATAGAACTTTCTAAAAATCGTTCAGTATATTCTAAACTAGAGCAAATGATTTATACTCGACTATTTGATGAAGCTACATCATAAATTATATGTAATATTTATACGAGCGATAACAAGAAACCACATTATCAAGCTGAAATAGAAACAAATTAGATATCGATACTGTAAAAACATGTATCGTATCATTATCATAAAGGAACAGAATTTACGACTGCCTCTTATTAGTTCCAACATTGATCAACCTACGATTCATTTTACACTTATTATTATAAAAAATGAGTCAATTGCTGATATACGCATGATCTTTTCACAGAAATTGCAACGAATATCCTTTTTGACTGCATCCATAATTTCATAGTTTCATTCATCATCATTAACGTATCTGATTGTTGCATTGGCATTGCCATGCTTTCCTTTATATGTATCAAATAGCCGCTTTAATGCTTCCATATATTCTCCATGATATTTATCAATGATTTCAGGTGTAATTTTATCACGTGCTAGTCTTGGTGAATGAATTGGTTCGCCAACATAGGTATCAATAGCATGTCGATTCGGTAAAAA